>CM069173.1:1871044-1988544 GCA_035221665.1 Okamejei kenojei
GGCTACAGCTCTCGTGAGAACGAGTAAAGGGGCGTCTGTCTCCACTGTACGAGGTAATTTCCAAGAGCTCATCCCTCCCGAGTTTAAAAAAAAAAATAAACTCGTGTAAGAACGTAGAATGTACGCTAGCGGTACGTCGAGCTCGGGGACGTCTCTTAGTGGCTCGTAACGCTAACGGCAGTACTCGGGGAAACGCTTAAGCTCGTGAAGATTTTTCAACATGTCGAAAATGTCCACGAGAGCCCCGAGTGCCTACGGGGCGGCCGTTACCGAGCGAGTTCTCCGAGTTCGAAAAAATTTCGGGGAAACTCGGGAGACACTCTTGAATACTCGACAGCGTGACAGGCCCTTTACAGACAAGCGAGACGAGTCACATGCGCGCGAAACAAAAACCAAAGGAATAGTTGATCTCAATCCGGGTGTTTGAGCAGTCCAGTTTAAGAAGATTGGGGAGGGGAAAAGTTTAAAAAACGGGAGAAAAGGGTCAGTCCGCATTGGGAACAGGGAAGTCAATGCAAGAGACTTTTATTTCTAACGCACAATAAAAAACAACCTCTCGTTTGACAAAGTGACATTACATTGGTGGAGCAACTTAATGTGGTACATAGATAAAGTACATACATAAACACATACATATCGCCCTCGCCCAGAGGACGTCAAGAAAGGCATGAGAAAGAGAATGCGTTTAAAGTCTCGACATAAAAGAGCCGATGGAGGGGCAGTTCAGATGGGGAGAGGGAATGCCAGCTGTTCCACAGTCTAGGACAGCAACCGCAAAGGCCCTGGTTGTGGCCCCTAAGCGTTATCCTCGACCGCAGGTATGTTCAGTAACCCCAATTGGCTGATCTGAGGGACTTGGAGGCGGTGCGGTGGGTGAGCCGCCCTTTCTATGATGCGTGGGGGCGAGCCGTTAAGGCTTTGTAGACATAAAGGAGGATCTTGAAATGTATTCGGAGCCAGTGGAGAGAGGCCAGGATCGGGGTGATGTGGTCCCTTTTTCGGGTGCCCGTCAGGAGTCTCGCTGCGGCGTTTTGGACCAGGGAGTATTGGCTGATGCCAGTGTAAGGAGAGGTGGAAGTAGAAGGGGAAGGAAAAAGTGGGGGTGGGAAAGCGAGCCCAGTGGCGTTTCTACCTTGTCTCCCAGGCCCAGCTGCTTTTGTCGATCCTCCAGGGAGAACATCAGGTCCCCACAGACCTGCCAGAGCCGCTCCATCTCGTCTGGGTTCTTCTCGAAGGCTTTGCTCTGCCACACCAACCCCTTCAGCTTCTCCTGCGTGACAGAGTGGGAGGAAAGTCAGGAGCAGAAGGCCCAGAACCCCAAGAAACACACCTCACCGCGCAGAGACCCCTCGCAGATGGACCCTGACCGGGTTTGCCATCACTCCAAAATCCCCGTCCCACGGAACGAGTACATTCCAATGCTCTCCCGAGTTCGCCCCGATTCGAACTCGGGATTTGCGGTAATTGCCGTCGTCTGTACCGTTGCTCTTCTCTGGACATTTTTCTTTCTCAACGTGTCGAAAAATCTTCACGAGTCCTCCCGTGCTTACCCGCCGTTAGCGAGTCTTCCCGAGTGCCTGCCGTTAGCGTTACGAGCCGCTAAGAGACGTCCCCGAGCTCCGACGTACCCGCTACGTTCACTCTCCGTGCTTACCACGAATTTGATTTTTTTTTTTAAACTCGGGAGAGCTCTTGGAATGAACTCGCACCGTGGGACAGGGCTATTAGACTTTACAGAGATACAGCACGGAAACAGGCCCTTCGGCCCACACCGACCTGCGATCGCCCCATAGCACGAGCGCAGTAGACTGCAACACAAGGGACATTTTACAAACCTTTACCCAAGCCAATAACCTACAAACCAGTTTGGTTGGCCTGAGTGTGGAGGAACCGGAGCTCCCTGAAAAACCCACTCGGTCACGGGGAGAACGTGCAAACGGCACCCGCAGTCAGGATTGAACCGGGGTCTCTGGCACTGCAGGGGAGCATCTCTACCACTGCATTACTGTGGGTATGCGGGTATACACCGAACGTGGGCAGAGGGGACTAGCTGAGATGGAGCATCCTGGTCGGTGTGGACGCGTTGGGCAGAGGGGCCCTTGCCGTGCTTGTACGACTCCATCTGAGGCAAAAAACAAATTACTGGAGGAACTCTGCGGGTCAGGCAGCATCTGCGGAAGCAAAGGGGAGGTCGATGTGTCCAGTCGGGACCCTGCATCAAAAACAATGAAGGCTGAGGGAGGGGGACCTCATTGAAACTTATGGAATAGTGAAAGGCCCGGATAGAGTGGATGTGGAGAGGATGTTTCCACTGGTGGGAGAGTCCAGGACCAGAGGTCACAGTCTCAGAATTAAAAGGCGCTCTTTTAGTAGGGAGGCGAGGAGAAACTTCTTCAGTCAGTGGGTGGTGAATCTGTGGAACTCATTGCCACAGAGGGCTGTGGAGGCCAAGTCAGTGGATATTCCCGATGTTGGGGGGAGTCCAGAACCAGGGGCCACACACAGTTTAAGAATAAGGAGTAAGCCATTTAGAACGGAGACGAGGAAACGTTTTTTCCTCACAGAGAGTGGTGAGTCTGTGGAATTGTCTGCCTCAGAGGGCGGTGGAGGCCGGTTCTCTGGATGCTTTCAAGAGAGAGCTAGATAGGGCTCTTAAAGATAGCGGAGTCAGGGGATACGGGGAGAAGGCAGGTACGTGGTACTGATTGGGGGTGATCCGCCATGATCATATTGAATGGTGGTGCTGGCTCGAAGGGCCAAATGGCCTACTCCTGCACCTGTTGTCTATTGTCTATTGATATGCTGAAGGCAGGGGTAGACAAATTCTTGATTAGAACGGGTGTCAAGGGTTATAAGCAGAAGGCAGGAGAATGGGATTCGGAGCCAGAGATTGGCCATGATTAAATGGCCGACTAGATGGGCCGAATGGCCTAATTCCTCTCCTGTAACCTGTGAACAATGAGGTGTTTTGCTTTTAAAACGCTGATGGTTTTACCTGCGGCAAATTAGGCACAAACTTGGTGTCTCCAAACGACTTGTAGTTGCCCATGTTGGAATAAATCCCGGCAGCATAAACAAGGAACGCCTGCAACAGACCAGAAAGATCACCCAGTAATTATGAGAAGCAGGAATAGGGTAAACAGTCGCAACCTTTTTCCCCCAGCTCGGAAAATTCAAATACTAGAGAGCGTAGTTCAGTTTAGTCTAGAGCAGAAAACATCTCTTCAGCCACCAAGTCCACGCCGCCCACATCCCCACACAACAACAAACACCATCCTACAACGCGCCAGGACACTTGATAGGGGAGGCCAAATGTTACAATCAAGCCTACAAACCCGCACAGTTTTGGAGATTGGAGGAAACCGTAGTACACACCGGAGAAAACCCGAGCAGCAGGTCTGTAGCGGCCCGGGTTTTGTACGGTGGAGAACATGTACACAACCCGGTACAGACCAGCACCCGAGGTTGGGATCGGACCTGTCTCAGGGCAGTGCGGCATGCAAGCTCTACCCGCGCCCACCGTTTCTCTGTTTCGTGTCCTTAAATCAGTTCTATTAAAATGTTACAGTGTAGAGTGATGGAATCGGCATAGTTTATTGGAAAAATCAGCACCAGTTAAGTAAGCGTGCAGGTACAGCAGGCAGTGAAGAAAGCCAATGGAATGTTGGCCTTCATAACAAGAGGTGTAGAGTACAGGAGCAAAGAGGTCCTTCTGCAGTTGTACAGGGCCCTGGTGAGACCACACCTGGAGTATTGTGTGCAGTTTTGGTCCCCTAATTTGAGGAAGGACATTCTTGCTATTGAGGGAGTGTAGCGTAGGTTCACCAGGTTAATTCCCGGGATGGCGTGACTGTCATACGCTGTGAGAATGGATCAGCTGGGCTTGTACACTCTGGAGTTTAGAAGGATGGAGGGGATCTCTCATTATTTCAGGTCGGGATCTTTCTTCAGAGTCTGAAGAAGGGTCCCGACTCGAAAGATTGTTAAGGGCTTGGACACGCTAGAGGCAGGAAACATGTTCCCGATGTTGGGGGAGTCCAGAACCAGGGGCCACAGTTTAAGAATAAGGATTAAGCCATTTAGAATGGAGATCAGGAAACACTTTTTCACACAGAGAATTGTGAGCCTGTGGAATTATCTGCCTGAGAGGGCGGTGGAAGCCGGTTTTCTGGATACTTTCAAGAGAGAGCTAGATAGGGCTCTTAAAGATAGCGGAGTCAGGGGATATGGGGGAGAAGGCAGGAATGGGATACTGATTGGGGATGATCAGCCATGATCACATTGAATGGCGGTGCTGGCTCGAAGGGCCGAATGGCCGACTCCTGCACCTATTGTCTGTTGTCAGTTGCAGAACGCTTGGTACTAAGCAATTTGACCGTACACTTATTATTAATAAAAGCAGAGGGAATTCTATGGAGCACAGTCTGATAAACATCAATCAGACCATGGCCCGGTCTTCTCTGTGAGGCTGATTACTGGCCTGGACACTGGGTGAACGGTCTGTCCTTCAGATGGAGCACGGTGGCACACAGTGGAGCTGCTGCCTGACAGCACCAGAGACCCACATTTGATCCCGACTACGGGTGCTGCCGGGACGGACTTTGTACGTTCTCCCCGTGGGTTCGCTCCGAGATCCTCGGGCTTTCCTCCCACACTCCAAAGGCGCGCAGGTCTGTAGGTTAATTGGCTTTCGATAAACGTAAATTGTCCCCAAGCGCGTGTAGGGCAGTGTTAATGTGCGGGGATCGCTGTTGGGCGCGGAGCGTTGTGTGCGGCTCTGATCGGCCCCATTGCAGGAAGGATGTGGCAGCTTTGGAGAGGGTACAGAAGAGGCCCTATGGTAACGTGTTTTCTTTCCGCCCCCTATTTTGGGCACGAGCATCGCACGCAAACCTGCCCTAAACACAAACACACGCCGTGCAGGGGCTGGTGAATGCATAGGGAGGGAGACGGGAGAATGAACGAGCTCAAGGGATATCGGGCTGTTTTGTTTTCCTTGGAAGAGCGTGGGGTGAGAAACAAAAGTGGAAGCAAGCACCTGAGAGCAGGGTGGGGAGAAAAACAACAGGGTAAGGAAAGCGACTGGCATGAAACCAGAACAGTGCACAGTTCACCTGCGGCTCACGTTAACCTTTGAGGCCTTATTGTTTGCAGTGACAGGACAAAGCTGGGCGTTTTGATTGTGGCTCAACTGTAATCATGTATTGTCTTTCTGCTGACTGGATAGCACGCAGCACGCAACGGAAGCTTCCAGAACCACCAAGAGGCTAGGCGGCACAGGCCGCACAGCGTCAGGGAGCCAGGTTCCATCCCGACTACAGGTGCTGTCTGTATGGAGTTTGCCCGTTCTCCCCGTGACTTGCCTGGGTTTTCTCCGGCAGCTCCACTTTCCTAACACATGCCAAAGACGTCAGGGTTTTGTAGCTAAATTGGCTTGTATATAAATGTAAACTTGTCCCTAGTGCGTGTAGGACAGCGCTCGTGTGCTGGGATCACTGGTCGGCACGGCTCGGTGGGCCGAAGGGCCTGTTTCCGTGCCGTACCTCTACACTAAACAAGAGGTTAATTGGCTTCAGTAAAATCATAAATTGTCGTGTGTGTGTGTGTTAGTGTGTGTGTGTGTGTGTGTGTTATTGTGTGTATGTGTTAGTGTGTTTGTGTGTGTCTATGTCTCTGTGTCTGTGTGTGTGTGTGTGTGTGTGTGTGTGTGTGTGTTAGTATGTGTGTGTGTGTTAGTATGTGTGTATGTGTGTGTGTGTGTGTGTGTGTGTGTCTGTGTGTGTGTGTGTTTAGTGTGTGTGTCTGTGTATGTGTCTGTAAATTAGTGTGTGTGTGTTGTGTATGTGTGTTAGTGTGTGTGGGTGTATTAGTGTGTGTGTGTTAGTGTGTGTGTGTGTGTGTGTTAGTGTGTGTGTGTGTGTGTGTTATTGTGTGTGTGTGTGTGGAGTTAGTGTGCGTGGCGTGCGGTGTGTGTGTGCGCGCGTGTGTGTGTGTGTGTGTGTGCGTGTGTGTGTATGTGTGTGTGTGCGTGCGTGTGGGGTGAACGTGCGTGTGTGTGTATGTGTCTGTAAATTAGTGTGTGTGTGTCTGTGTATGTGTGTGGTGTGTGTGTGTGTGTTGTGTTATTTGTGTGGTGCTGTGTGTTTAGTGTGTGTGCGTGCTGCGTTGCGCTGTGTGTGAGTGGTAGCGCGTGTGCTGTGGGGTTAGCGCGTGGTTGTGTGCGTGTGTGATTGCGTGTGTGCCGTGTGTGGTGTGTGTGCGCGTGTCGTGGTGAGTGTGTGTGGTGTGTGTGCGTGTGTGCGAGTGTGTGTGTGCGTGTTGTGTACGTGAGTGAACGCCGGTCGGCGCGGACTCGGTGGGCCAAATGGCTTGTTTCTGCACTATATCTCTAAACTAGAAACTAAAAAGAAAAAAAAAGATTGTAAAAATCAGCGGGTAAATGGGATACAAGGAATGAATGAATGAATAAGTTTATTGGCCAAGTATTCACATACAAGGGATTTGCTTTGGTGCTCTGCCCGCAAGTTACGATGACATACAGTGACAGTTAGGAATGACACATAAAACATTAAACATTAATAATAAAACATGATTGATTAAACATGTGAATTAAATTAAATGCCAGAGCAAATAGAGGCTCCAGATTTGTGGTTAGTGAGTGGACTCATTAACTCTCTGGGTCTCAACCCTGTCATCCAGTTCAATTGTTTGTTCCCCCGAGTACTTCCCCTGCTAGACACTTGCACTCATTGGCAGCCGTGAGCAGAGTGGAATGTCGGATTGACTCCAAACCCGATGCTGGCAGAGGGCGACGTGCTCGACACAAGCTGCACCCTCCCACAGCTCCAGGGCACAAAGGTTCAGCCCTTGGGGAGGGGCAGCGCCGGTGGGGGGGGGTGGGGGGTTGAAGGAGCTGGGAGACTGCCAGCCAAATCTCGGCTCCAGGCACGAACCAAAACCAAAACTAACTGAGGAGCAGTTTCACTTTGGAGAACGAGGCAGGGCAGGGTGGAGCAGAACTCAGCAGGGTCGTTGCAAAGGCCAGCAACGTGAAACATAAGGATTATGTTTTTTTTGATATTTAAGATGCAAAGATTGGTAAACATTTCAGAGAGCTCTGGTTTCACTGTGTGAGCCAGGTTTGTACATTTTCTCTCTCTCTCAGGTGACTGGGCCCTTCCAGGATCTCCCGCACCTATAAGACCATAAGTATAAGATGAAGTCTGAAGAAGGGTCTCGAACTGAAACGTCACCCATTCCTTCTCTCCAGAGATGCTGCCTGTCCCGTTAAGTTACCCCAGCATTTTGTGACTGCCTTTGATTTAAACCAGCATTTGCAGTTCTTTCCTACACTATCTAATACAGAGTAGCAGAATTAGGCCATTCAGCCCATCGAGTCCAATCCACCATTCAATCATGGATGATCCATCTTCCCCTCTCAACCCCATTCTCCTGCCTTCTCCCCACAACCTTTGACGGCCCTTCCCAATTAGCAACCGGGCAGCGCAGTGGCGCACCAGTAGAGTCGCTGCCTCACAGCGCCCGAGACCCGGGTCCGATCCTGACTACGGGTGCTGTCGGTACAGAGTGTGTGCGTTCTCCCCGTGGCCTGCGTGGGTTTTCTCCGGGATCTCTGGTTTTCTCCCACACTTCAAAAGACGTACAGATTTGTAGGCTGTGGCTTGGTAGTATCTCTGGAGCACATGGATAGGAGACGTTTCAGATCTGGGCCCTACTTCAGACTGATTGCGTGGGGGGGGGAGAAAGCTGGAAGAGAGGAGAGGCACGACAAAGTCTGGCAAGTGATAGATGGAGAAAGAAGGAACTGCAGATGCTAGCTTTTTTTTTTAAAGACAAAGTGCTGGAGTATCTCAGCAGGCTGGACAACATCTCTGGAAGACATGGATAGACGTTTCAGGTCGGGTCCCTTCCCCAAGGAAACGTCTCCTGTCCATGTTCCCAGAGATGCTGCCTGACCCGCTGAGTTACTCCAGCATTTTGCGTCCACGTCCAGCACCTGCGGTTCCTTGCGTCTGCTGTGAAGTTGTTGATCTCACAGCTGTTGCTGGGTCCCTTGGGTGTGAAACCAGTGGGGACATCCCTGGTCTCGGTCGTGGATGGGTGCAAGGTTTACACACAAACCGTCACGTCAATGAATGGTCAGGTGTCTGCGGCAATCGTGTTTTCTTCCCACCACCCACCCATCGCACGCAAAGCTGCCCGACAAAAAACACACACACACCCCATGCAGGGGCTGGTGAATGCATCGGGAGGGAGACGGGAGAATGAACGAGCTCAAGGGATATCTGGCTGCCTTGTTTTCCTTGGAAGAGCGCGGGGTGAGAAACAAAAGTGGAAGCAAGCACCTGAAAGCAGGGTGGGGTGTAAAACAACAGGGTAAGGAAAGCGACTGGCATGAAACCAGAACGGTGCACGGTTCACCCTGTTCACCTGCTGCTCACGTCAACCTTTGAGAGCTTTGAGGCCTTATTGTTCGCAGCGACAAGACAAACCTGCGTGTTTTGATTGCGGCTCGATTGTAACCATGTATTGTCCTTCTGCTGACTGGATAGCACGCAGCAAACGCTTTTCACTGTACAAGCGACAAGAAACTAAACTGTAAGCTCAGTCGCACAAAGTTTAGTTTAGAGTACGGCGTGGAAACAGGCCCTTCGGCCCACCGAGTCCGCGCCGACCAGCGATCCCCGCACACTGGGGACAGTTTACAGTTTGACCAAGCCAATTAGCCCACAAACCTTTGTAGGGCAGGGGTCTTTGTACAGCAGGAGGAAACCAAAGCACTCGGAGAAAACCCACGGAGCTCATGTGCAAATTCCACGCAGACAGTACCGGTGGTCAGGATCGAACCCGGGTCTCTGGCGCTGTAAGGCAGCAACTCTCATCGTCATAGAGTGATACAGTGTAGTAACAGACCCTTTGGCCCAACTTGCCCACCCCGGCCAACATGCCCCGTCTACACTCCAACAACCTGCCTACTTTTGGCCCGTATCCCTCTAAACCTGTCCTATCCATGTACCTATCTAATTGCTTCTGAAGTGTCACAATCGTACCTGCCTCAACAACCTCCGCCGGCAGCTCATTCAATAAACCCACCACCCTTTGCATGAAAAAAGTTGCCCTCAGATTCTTATGTTTAAGAAGGAACTGCAGACGCTGGAAAAATCGAAGGCAGATGGAAGTGCTGGAGAAACTCAGCGGGTGAGGCAGCATCTATGGAGCGAAGGAATAGGTAACGTCACCTATTAAGGTGAAGGGGAAAAGATATTATCGGAATCTGAAAAGATGTTGTAGGAATCTGAAGGAGATAAAAAATGCTGGAGAAACTCAATGCTGAGTTTCTCCAGCATTTTTATCTACTTCAGATTCCAAGTTCAAGAGAGTTTATTGTCATGTGTCCCTGATAGGACAATGGCGTTCTTGCTTTGCTTCAGCACACAGAGCATAGTAGGCATTGACTACAGAACAGATCAGTGTGTCCATATATCATTATATAAATACATACAGCCGTGAATAAATAAACGGATAAACTACAGATTCCTATAATATCTTTCCCCCTTCACCTTAAACCTATGCTCTGGTTCTCGATGTAACCCTCTTTCTAAACAAAAGTAAGGATGAGAGGAAGGGAGAGGGTAGACACAAAATCTGGAGTAACGCAGCGGGACAGTCAGCATTTCTGGAGAGAAGGAATGGGTGACGTTTCGGGTCGAGACGCTTCTCCAGACTGAGACAGGGGAAGGCGGGTCTCAACCCGAAACATCGCCCATTCCTTCACTCCGGAGATGCCCCTCGCCCCACTGAGCTACTCCAGCTTTTTGTGCGTCGATCCCAGGACAGAGAGGTCAGCGTGGGAATGGGCAGGGGAGTGTCAAGTCAAGTCAACTTTATTTGTCACTTACGCGCACAGGACGTGCAGTGAAATGAAAGTGGCAATGCCTGCGGGTTGTTCAAAACACCAGGACACAGAACAGAATCAGTATTTACATTTTGGATTTTAAAAAATGTTTAAAGACACAACAGTAAATTAGTCCCTGGTGAGATAAGAGTTTACAGTCCTGATGGCCTCTGGGAAGAAACTCCGTCTCATCCTCTGTTCTCACAGCATGACAGCGGAGGCGTTTGCCTGACCCGTAGCAGCGGGAACAGTCCATTGCTGGGGTGGTAGGGGTCCCCCATTATGTTGCTGGCTCTGGATCTGCACCTACTGGTGTATAGGTCCTGCCCAATGTGTAGTGAGTGCCCAATGGGGGTGAGTGCAGTTCCCATAGTGCGTTTGGCTGTCCTCACCTTCTCCATCACGGTCTGGTTTGGCTCAGCCACCAAGCACCACACCCGGAGGCTGCAGAGAATCGTCCGATCAGCAGAGAAGATTATTGGCTGCAACCTTCCCTCCATTGGTGAACTGCACACTGCAAGGGCCAGGAAGCGAGCGGGCAAGATCATCTCTGACCCCTCTCACCCTGGCCACAAACTCTTTGAATCACTTCCCTCTGGAAGGCGACTCCGGACTGTCAAAGCTGCCACAGCCGGACATAAAAACAGTTTTTATCCACGAGTAGTTGCTCTACTCAACAGCCAAAAACCTGTAGCCTCCCTTTGATCTGGTATTTTGTTGGTTCACATGCTTGATCAAGTAAGTAAGTAAGTAAGTTTATTGGCCAAGTATTCACATACAAGGAATTTGCCTTGGTGCTCCGCGCACAAGTAACAACATGACATACAGTGACAGTTACGACAGTTATCAATGGTGTTTTATTATTATTATTATTAATGTTTAGTGTTTTCTGAGTCATTCGTAACTGTCACTGTATGTCATGTTGTTACTTGTGCGCGGAGCACCAAGGCAAATTCCTTGTATGTGAATACTTGGCCAATAAACTTACTTACTTACTGAACGCACTACACTCTGCAGAGCCTTCCTGTCCTGGGCAGAGCTGTTTCCAAACCAGATAGGGATGTTGCCGGACAAGATGCTTCCTACAGCCCCAGAGTAGAAGCACTGAAGGATCACTGAAAGTGGGAGATCGCGTGGTGTGTACGGACTGAGAGAAGGCACGTCGAAGATGGGCGCGGTTTACCTGGTATTCCTCGCAGGTCATGCCCACCGCTGTGGCCCTTTCCTGCAGCTGAGGGAGGGGCTGCGCCCGGAACAGCTTCTGCAACAGGACGTAGATGGCGGGGGACTCCGGGGAGGTCTGCAGCAGCACCACCAGGCCCCCGTACCACGAGGCGCGCGAGATATAATGGGCGTACAGCTTCTCCTCCTTCGACAGCAGCTGGAAGGCATCTTTGCAGTCCAGCAGCGAGATGCCAATGTCATTGGGCAGAAGGTACTGGGAGTCCACCATCTTGTCTCGTCCTACGAAGTCAAACCTGCAAGAGCAAGAGGAAACAAAATGTACTGCAGCTGCTGCTTTAAACCAAGGAGAGTCACAAAACGTTGGAGGAACAGGCAGCATCTGTGGAGAGAAGGAATGGGTGATGTTTCTGGTCGAAACCCCTCTTCACTCCTGCTTTTTGTACCTATACGGTTTAAACCAGCATATGCAGTTCTTTCCAAAACAGAGGTGTCAGTAATCCCTCAAACATTTTCAGAGCTTGCTAAACCTTAATGGGACCACCATTTTAGCCGTCCCGATACCTCCCTCCAGCAATAAAGGAACTTGCATTTGCAGTTCAATGTAATTGTTCACTGCTGTTAACAAGGGCCCAGATGCTAGTCTGCATCCTCACCAACATTAGAGATGCAGGTAACCCCTCTAACGGTTAGAGGGACTTGATACCTCCCTCAAACAGCACAGGGACACTTCTTCCATTGGCACTTGAATGTACCTGTCCATTGCAATGGACATGTCTCAGCCCAGCATTAACCCAGATACCAGTCTGCACCCTGCCCAACATTAAAGAGGTGACAATAAACAATAGACAATAGGTGCAGGAGTAGGCCATTCGGCCCTTCCAGCCAGCAATGTGATCATGGCTGATCACCCCCAATCAGTAGCCCCGTTCCTGCCTTCTCCCCATATCCCCTGACTCCGCTATCTTTAAGAGCCCTATCCAGCTCTCTCTTGAAAGCATCCAGAGAACCTGCCTCCACCGCCCTCTGAGGCAGAGAATTCCACAGACTCACCACTCTCTGTGAGAAAAAGTGTTTCCTTGTCTCCATTCTAAATGGCTTACTCCTTATTCTTAATGATGGACCCTCGAATACAATGGGATCTTGCCATTTCTTAAAGGGACCACCATTTACAACCTCCCTCCAAAAGCACAGGCACTTGCATTTGCCGAGACTCTGCCCAGCATTAACCCAGAGGCCGGGGTACAGCATTAAGCCAGAGGCTGGGGTACAGCATTAATACAGAGGACAGGGTCAGCATTAACCCAGTGGCCGGGGCCAGCATTAATCCAGAGGCCAGGCCAGCATTAATCCAGTGGACGGGGCCTGCATTAACCCAGTGGCCGGGGTGCAGCATTAACCCAGGGGCCAGGGCCGTCATTAATCCAGAGGACGGGGTCAGCATTAACCCAGAGGCCGGGGCCCGGGACCAGCATTAACCCAGAGGCCGGGACCAGCATTAATACAGAGACCGGGACCAGCATTAATACAGTGGCCAGGGCCTGGGACCAGCATTAATACAGAGACCGGGACCAGCATTAATACAGTGGCCAGGGCCAGCATTAATACAGAGGCCGGGGCCCGGGACCAGCATTAATACTGAGGCCAGGGCCGTCATTAATCCAGAGGCCGGGGCCATCATTAATACAGAGGCCAGGGCCAGCATTAATACAGAGGCCGGGGCCGGGGACCAGCATTAATACAGAGGCCGGGGCCTGGGACCAGCATTAATACACAGGCCGGGGCCATCATTAATACAGTGGCCAGCATTAAAACAGGGCCAGCATTAATACAGAGGCCGGGGCCGGGGACCAGCATTAATACAGAGGCTGGGGCCATCATTAATACAGTGGCCGGGGCCAGCATTAATACAGAGGCCGGGGCCGGGGACCAGCATTAATACACAGGCCGGGGCCATCATTAATACAGAATCTGTGGCAGGCATTAATACAGAGGTCGGGGGGGGGGGAGGGGGCAGCATTAATACAGAGGCCGGGGCCCGGGACCAGCATTAATACAGAGGCCAGGGCCATCATTAATACAGAGGCCGGGGCCCGGGACCAGCATTAATACACAGGCCGGGGCCATCATTAATCCAGAGGCCGGGGCCCGGGACCAGCATTAATACAGAGGCCAGGGCCATCATTAATCCAGAGGCCGGGGCCATCATTAATACAGAATCTGTGGCAGGCATTAATACAGAGGTCGGGGGGGGGGGGGGGAGGGGGCAGCATTAATACAGAGGCCGGGGCCATCATTAATACAGAATCTGTGGCAGGCATTAATTCAGAGGCCGGGGCCATCATTACTACAGAGGCCGGGGCCATCATTAATACAGAATCTGTGGCCATCATTAATACAGAGGCCGGGGCCATCATTAATACAGAGGCCGGGGTCATCATTAATACAGAGGCCGGGGCCATCATTAATACAGAATCTGTGGCAGGCATTAATACAGAGGCCGGGGCCATCATTAATACAGAGGCCGGGGCCGGGGACCAGCATTAATACAGAGGCCGGGGCCATCATTAATACAGAACCTGTGGCCATCATTAATACAGAGGCCGGGGCCATCATTAATACAGAATCTGTGGCAGGCATTAATACAGAGGCTGGGGCCAGCATTAATACAGAGGCCGGGGCCGGGGACCAGCATTAATACAGAGGCCGGGGCCGGGGACCAGCATTAATACAGAGGCCGGGGCCAGCATTAATACAGTGGCCGGGGCCAGCATTAATACAGAGGCCGGGGCCAGCATTAATACAGAGGCCGGGGCCCGGGACCAGCATTAATACAGAGGCCGGGGACCAGCATTAATACAGAGGCCGGGGCCCGGGACCAGCATTAATACAGAGGCCAGGGCCATCATTAATACAGAGGCCGGGGCCATCATTAATACAGAGGCTGGGGCCATCATTAATCCAGAGGTCGGGGGGGGGCAGCATTAATACAGAGGCCGGGGCAAGCATTAATACAGAGGCCGGGCCCGGGGCCATCATTAATACAGAATCTGTGGCAGGGCATTAATACAGAGGCCGGGGGGGGGACGGGGGGGACGGGGGGGACGGGGGGGGGACGACGGGAGGGACGGGGGGGGACGGCGGGGGGACGGGGGAGGACGGGAGGGGGACGGGGAGGGGAGGGGACGGGGAGGGGACGGACGGGGGGGGGGGACGGGGGAGGACGGGGTGGGGACGGGGGGGGGGGGGGGACGGGGTGGGGACGGGGTGGGGACGGGGTGGGGGGACGGGGAGGGGACGGGAGGGGACGGGAGGGGACGGGGGGGGACGGGGGAGGGGACGGACGGGAGGGGACAGGGGGGGAACGGGACCCGGGCCGCGCTCACCCTCCTCACTCACCGTCGCCTCGCCGCTTCATTCATCCGTTGGTCCCCTGGGGGGGGCGGGGATCGGAGGGAAGACCCGCCCTCTCCCGCGGGCCCGGCCAATCGGCTCCTCGCCCGTCAGGCTGACAGCGGCGTGGACCAATAGCGCGTCGAGATCCCGCCTCTAGTCCCGCCCTCTCCCTCGGGATCAGCCAATCGGATCCTCATCCGTCACGCTGACAGCGGTCTCAGCCAATGGGTGGTTCGAGCCTGCCAATCGCCGTCTAGCCAATCAACTCCTCCTCCGTCACGCTGACAGCGACCAATAGCACGATGAGACCCCGCTTGTCCCGCCCCTTCCAGCGGGCCTCGACCAATAGCTGTCTAGAGCTGGGGAGGGGGGGGGGGGCCTGAGGTCCCGCCCACCGACCAATCAGCTCCTCCTCCCTCACCCTGACAGCAGCTTCAGCCAATGGGACGAGATCCCGCCCCCCGCTCAGCCCCGCTCACCCGGCCGCTCTCCGCCAACCAGCGGCGGAGTTCCGGCTGGACGTCCCGCCCCCTACCCTCGTCTCCCACCAATCGGGCGCCGAGTCCGCTGACGGACACCCGCCCGACCAATCACCGGCCGTCGCCTCCAATCGGCACGAGGAGGGCGGGACCACCGTTCAAATAACGTCATCAGTTAACGTCTCCCCTTCCTCACCCCCCTCCCCCCCCCCCCCCTCCCCCCCCCCCCCCCCCCTCCCCCCCCCCCTCCATAATATTTTGGACAAAGACTCATAATTTATATATTTGCCTCTGTACTCCACAATTTGAGATTTGTAATAGAAAAAAATCACATGTGGTTAAAGTGCACATTGTCAGATTTTAATAAAGGCCAGTTTTACACATTTTGGATTCACCATGTAGAGATTATAGCAGTGTTTTATACATAGCCCCTCCCGCCCCCCCCCCCCCCCCCAAATTTCAGGGCACCATAATGTTTGGGACACAGCAATGTCAAGTAAATGAAAGTAGTATTTTGTTGCATATCCTTTGCAGTCCAAAGTTAAAGTCAATTTTATTCGTCACATACACCCGAAGGTGCAGTGAAACGAATTTGCCAGCAGCGAGACACTTAAAAAGAACGCACAATACGCAATAAGATTTAACACATATATCCACCACAACTTTCTTCACTGTGGTGGAAGGCACACAGTTCAGCCAGTCCTCTTCCTTTCACTGCTTATAGTCTGTGATGCATGGACATCACCAGTTGCTGGGTGTCTTTCTAGAGAGAGCTCGATAGGGCTCTTAAAAATAGAGGAGTCAGGGGATATGGGGAGAAGGCAGGAACGGGGTACTGATTGGGGATGATCAGCCATGATCACATTGAATGGCGGTGCTGGCTCGAAGGGCTGAATGGCCTACACCTACACCTATTGTCTATTGTCTATTCTCTTCTCTGGTGATGCTCTGCCAGCCTTGTATTGCAGCCATCTTCAGCTTATGCTTGTTTTGGGGGCTAGTCCCCTTCAGTTTTCTCTTCAGCATATAAAAGGCATGCTCAATTGGTTTCAGATCAGGTGATTGACTTGGTCACTCAAGAACTGACCATTTTTTAGCCTTGAAAAACTCTTTTGTTGCTTTAGCAGTGAGTTTGGGATCATTGTCTTGCTGTAGAATGAACCGACGGCCAATGAGGTTTGAGGCATTTGTTTGAACTTGAGCAGATAGGATGTGTCTACACACTTCAGAATTCATTATGCTACTACCATCAGCAGATGTATCATCAATGAAGATAAGTGAGCCAGTACCTTCAGCAGCCATACATGCCCAGGCCATAACACCCCCACCACCGTGTTTCACAGATGAGATGGTATGTTTTGGATCTTGGGCAGTTCCTCCTCTCCTCCATACTTTCCTCTTGCCATCATTCTGATATATGTTAATCTTCGTCTCATCTGCCCACAAGACCTTTTTCTTTTTGTGGTTGCTCTTTAAAGTGCTTCTGTAAAACTGTGAAAGTTTTATTTAAATAAAACTATAAATAAATTATATTGATAATATTTCATGTTTGATTTTATTTTAGAAGATTTTTAATGTCAATATTGTTAGTTTTACTATTTTTATTATTAATATATGATAATATATAAATAATTGTATTCAATGTTTAAGATTTAATATTTTCAATATATTATATTAACAATAGATTAATAAACACATTGATATTAAAATCGTATTAATGTTTAGTTTATTAATATAATATAACGTAATATAATATTAATATTATATGATATATTATATATTAACAACAGATTAATAAATATTAGTATGTTTATTAATGTATTGTTAATATAATATATCATATAATATAAGTAAGTAAGTAAGTAAGTTTATTGGCCAAGTATTCACATACAAGGAATTTGCCTTGGTGCTCTGCCCACAAGAAACAACATGACATACAGTGACAGTTACGATATATTATAATGTATAATGTAACATATTAAAATATTACATTATACTAACAATATATCAATAAACATATTAATACTATTTTAATATCAATGTGTTTATTAATCTATTGTTAATATAATATAATAATATAAGATCTATAATATGATATCATAAGAAATATAATATTAAATTGTGATATCATAGATAATGAAAGATATAATGTGAAAAATATACATCTTCTAGATGCGCTGGGACACATCCTCAGTGATGTGGCCTGGGGTCATTGGGTGTTTTGGGTCTCACAACATCAGACACCCTCGCCGGGGTTGATCAGGCGACCCAGCCGGGGTTGATCAGGCCCCGACTTGCGTCCCAGCAGCAACCGCCCACGGATCAGCCATCTTATAACTACTCTGCAGGGGTTGGGAGACTCTAGAGCGTGGAGGGACTGGGCTCTGTGGGGTGACTCCTGGACGGGCTCCTCCTGCATCTCACCAGGTTCAAGGCTTGTGCACTGCACCTCTTTCTCCTTCTCCAAGAATTTCATTCTCGCCTGATGGATGTTTAGGCTTAACATATATTATTCATATATTATATTAACTATAGAGTAATAAACATTATTATGTATGTATATTATATATTATAGTTTATATGGTGTTTTAACATTAAACTATTTACTATTAATGTTTAGTGTTTTCTGAGTCATTCGTAACTGTCACTGTATGTCATGTTGTTATTTGTGGGCGGAGCATCAAGGCAAATTCCTTGTATGTGAATACTTGGCCAATAAACTTACTGACATATATTTATATGTTAGTATAATATGTTATATTATATTACATATTATAATAAAAATATAAATGTTAAAATATGTTATTATTATTAATATAAAAATAAAATATAAAATAATATTTCAGATAAAATGAAATGAAGCTTGAAGTCAAGGGTGGTAATTGATGTTTATTTGAATATTAATAATAATAACATATTTTAACATGGATATTTTGATGATAATATGTAATATAATATAATATATTATACTAAAGTCAAGGGCGGTAATTGATGGTGTTTATTTGATATATAATAATAATATATTTTAACATGGATATTTTGATAATAATATGTAATATAGTATAATATATTATACTAAAGTAAAATATATAACATACCCTGTGTGTATAATACTAAAGTGTAATATATAACATACCCTGTGTGTGTGTGTGTAATACTAAAGTGTGATATATAACATACTCTGTGTGTGTGTGTGTAATACTAAAGTGTAATATAGAACATACCCTGTGTGTGTGTGTGTAATACTAAAGTGTGATATATAACATACCCTGAGTGTGTATTATACTAAAGTGTGATATATAACATACCCTGTGTGTGTGTGTGTAATACTAAAGTGTAATATTTAACATACCCTGTGTGTGTGTGTGTGTAATACTAAAGTGTAATATAGAACATACCCTGTGTGTGTAATACTAAAGTGTAATATATAACATACCCTGAGTGTGTATTATACTAAAGTGTGATATATAACATACCCTGTGTGTTTGTGTGTGTAATACTAAAGTGTAATATATAACATACCCTGTGTGTTTGTGTGTGTAATACTAAAGTGTAATATAGAACATACCCTGTGTGTGTGTGTGTGTAATACTAAAGTGTGATATATAACATACCCTGTGTGTGTGTGTGTGTGTAATACTAAAGTGTAATATATAACATACCCTGTGTGTGTGTGTGTGTAATACTAAAGTGTGATATATAACATACCCTGTGTGTGTGTGTGTGTAATACTAAAGTGTGATATATAACATACCCTGTGTGTGTGTGTGTGTAATACTAAAGTGTAATATATAACATACCCTGTGTGTGTGTATACTAAAGTGTGATATATAACATACCCTGTGTGTGTGTGTGTAATACTAAAGTGTAATATATAACATACCCTGTGTGTGTGTGTGTGTAATACTAAAGTGTGATATATAACATACCCTGTGTGTGTGTGTGTAATACTAAAGTGTGATATATAACATACCCTGTGTGTGTGTGTGTGTAATACTAAAGTGTAATATATAACATACCCTGTGTGTGTGTGTGTAATACTAAAGTGTGATATATAACATACCCTGTGTGTGTGTGTGTAATACTAAAGTGTGATATATAACATACCCTGTGTGTGTGTGTAATACTAAAGTGTGATATATAACATACCCTGTGTGTGTGTGTATTATACTAAAGTGTGATATATAACATACCCTGTGTGTGTAATACTAAAGTGTGATATATAACATACCCTGTGTGTGTGTGTGTAATACTAAAGTGTGATATATAACATACCCTGTGTGTGTGTGTGTGTAATACTAAAGTGTGATATATAACATACCCTGAGTGTGTATTATACTAAAGTGTGATATATAACATACCCTGAGTGTGTATTATACTAAAGTGTGATATATAACATACCCTGTGTGTGTGTGTGTAATACTAAAGTGTAATATATAACATACCCTGTGTGTGTGTGTAATACTAAAGTGTGATATATAACATACCCTGTGTGTGTGTTAATACTAAAGTGTGATATATAACATACCCTGTGTGTGTGTGTGTAATACTAAAGTGTGATATATAACATACCCTGTGTGTGTGTGTGTGTAATACTAAAGTGTGATATATAACATACCCTGTGTGTGTGTGTGTAATACTAAAGTGTGATATATAACATACCCTGAGTGTGTATTATACTAAAGTGTAATATATAACATACCCTGTGTGTGTGTGTAATACTAAAGTGTAATATATAACATACCCTGTGTGTGTGTGTGTAGTGGTGCGGCCAGGGGGGAACGATGGCGCGGCGGCTGGGGGTTCCGGGGCCGGGTTAGGCCGGCACACACTCTGGGTGGCGGGGGTCCGTCGCGCCCGCAGGGTCCGGGTGGAGGACAAGGGAAGGTTGATGCCGGTCGCCGCTCCCCCCCCGCTCCCCGCTCCGGCCCCGGGCCCGGCCCCGCGGCAGCAGCAGCGGCAGGCAGTGCGGGAATGCTGGGGCTGCCGGCTGGTGTGTGGCGGCGGGCTGCTGGCGGCGGCCGCCTGGGTCTACGCCTCGGCCCGCGGGGCCGCGCAGCGCGGGAACCCGCCCGGGATGGGAACCGTCGGGCAGCTGGTGGTGGCGCTGGGTGGGTGGGGCCGGGGGGGTTTCTGTGTGGGTTAGTGTGTGTGTGGAGTGGTGGTGAGTGAGTGTATTGTTAGTGAGGGAGTGTGTAGTGTGAGGTGAGGTGGTGTGTGAGTGAGTGTTAGTGTTGGGTGGTGAGTGTGGGTGAGTGTGTAGTGTGAGGTTTGAGTGTGAGTGTGTATGTGTTAGTGGTGAGAAGTGAGTGTGTGTGAGTGAGTGAGTGAGGGGGGTTTAGTGTGGTATGTGTTAGTGGTGTAGTAGTGTAAGGTGTGAGTGTGAGTGTTAGTGTGGGTAGTGTGAGTGAGTGGTAGGTGTGAAGTGAGGGAGTGTTAGTGTGAGTGAGTTTAGTGGTGAGTGAGTGTTAGATGTGGGTATGTTTTAGTGTGTGGGAGTGTAGGGTAGTGTTAGTGTGGGTATGTGTTAGTGGTGAGTGAGTGTTAGTGTGTGAGTGTTAGGTGAGGGAGTGTAGTGTGGGTAGTGAGTGTGTTTAGTGAGTGTTTAGGTGTGAGGTGTCGGTAAATGTGTTAGTGTGGAGTGAGTGTATGTGTTAGTGTGGGTGTGGTGGGAGTGAAGTGTGTGAGTGAGTGAGTGTGTAGTGTGGTATGTGTTAGTGTGAGTGAGTGTTATGTGTGGTGAGTGAGTGTGTGAGTTAGTGTGGGTAAGTGTGTTAGTGTGAGTGAGTGTGCAGTGTTTAGTGTGGGTATGTGTTAGTGTGAGTGAGTGTTAGTAGTGTGGGTGTGTGAGTGAGTGTTAGTGTGGGTATGTGTTAGTGTGAGTGAGTGTAGGTGGAGTGAGTGAGTGTGGGTAGTGTGGTATGATGTGGTGCTAGAGAGTGAGTGTGAGTGAGTGAGTGTTAGTGTGTTGGTGTTAGTGTTAGTTAGTGGTGAGTGAGTGTAGTGGGGTGTGTGTTTAGTGTGAGTGATGTTGTAGTGTGAGTTAGTGTGGGTATGTGTTAGTGTGAGTTGTGAGTGAGTGAGTGTGTTAGTGTGGGTTGTTAGTAGTGAGTGAGGTTAGTGGGTGGTGTGTGTTAGTGTGAGTGAGAGTGTATGTGAGTGAGTGAGTGTTTAGTGTGGGTGTGTAGTGTGAAGTGGTAGTGTGAGTGTAGTGATGTGTTAGTGTGGGTGATGTGTTAGTGAGTGTAGTGTGGGTGTGTGTTAGTGTGAGTGGAGTGTAGGTGAGGTGTGTGTTTAGTGTGAGTGAGTGTAGTGAGTGAGTGTTTGAGTGATAGTGTTAGAGTGTGGTGTGTGTTAGTGATGTGTAATGTGTGAGAGGTGTGGTGGTGTGTTAAGAGTGGTGAGTAGTGTTCTTGCGGAGTGTGAAATGAGGGTAGTAGTTGAGTGAGTTGTAGGTGTGAGTGAGTGTGTAGTGTGGGTAAGTGTGTGAGGCGTGTAGTGATGAGTGTGTTAGTGTGAGTGTGTTTAGTGTGAGTGGTGTTAGTGTGGGTTGTGTGTTAGTGTGAGTGAGTGTAGGTGTTAGTGAGTGGTTAGTGTGGGTAGTGTTAGTGTGAGTGAGTGTAGTGTGCTGAGTGGGTATGTGTTGTGTTAGTGTGAGTGAGTGTATGTGTGGGTTGTGTGTTAGTGAGTGAGTGATAGTGTAGTGGTGAAGTGTGTTTAGAGTGGGTATTGGAGTTATGTGAGTTGAGTGTAGGTGTGAGTGAGTGTGTTAGTGTGGTAGGTGTAGTGTGGTGAGTGTGGTGTGATTGTGAGTGAGTGTGTTTAGTGTGGTAGTGTGTGAGTGTGAGTGAGTGGTTAGTGTGGGTGTGTGTACTGTGAGTGAGTGAAGTGTGAGTGGAGTGAGTGAGTGGTTAGTGTGGGTATGTGTTAGTGTGAGTAGTGAGTGTAGGTGTGAGTGAGTGAGTGTGTTTAGTGTGGTAATGTGTTCAGTGTGAGTTGTTAGTTTGGTGATTAGTGGGGTGTGTGTTTAGGTGTGAGTATAGGGTGTGAGTGTAGTTGAGTGATGAGTGTGTTAGGTGTGAGAGGGTTAGTGTGTGTGTGTTTTTACTGTTGAGTGAGTGTATGTGTGAGAGTGAGTGTGTTATGTGTTAGGTGTTTAGTGTGAGTGTGAGTGAGTGTAGTGTGGGGTGTAGTGGGGGGGGTTTAAGTGTGAGTGGGGAGGTGGGTAGTGTTGTGAGTGAGTGAGTGTGTTAGTGGGGTATGTGTAGGTGAGGGAGTGTGTGTGACGAGACTGGAGTGATTAGTGTGAGGGAAGTGAGTGAGTGTGTAGGGAGGGGGGTGTGTGGTGAGTGTTATGTGAGGGTGAGTGTTATGTGTGGGTGTAGTGGTTTGTGGTGAGTGAGTGCTAGGTGTGATGAGAGTGGTGTAGACTGTGGGTGTGTTAGTGTGAGTGAGTGTAGTGGGGGGGGTGAGTTAGTGAGTTGTTTAGTTGTGTGTTAGTTAGTGAGGAGGGAGGTGGGAGGGGAGGGTGGTGATTGAGGGGGTGAGGAGTGAGTTTGTGAGTGTAGGTGGGTGTGTCAGTGGGAGTGAGAAGTTAGTTTGTGGTGAGTGTGTGTGGGGTGTTAGATTGGAGTGAGTGGAGGGTGGGAGGAGGGTGTAGGGTGCAGTGATGAGTGTTAGTCAAGTATGAGTGTGGTTGAGTGAGTGAGTGAGTGGTAGTGTTGAGTGTAGGTGTGGATGTTATGTGTGGGTGTGTTAGTGTGGAGTGAGTGTAGTGTGGGTGTGTGTTAGTGTGGGTGTGTGTTAGGTGAGGTGAGGTGGGTTGGTGTGTTAGTGAGTGAGTGCGTGAGAGTGAGTAGTGTGGGTATTGTGTAGTGGATGAGTGTATGTGTGAGTGAGTGTGTTAGTGTTGGGTGTGTGTTAGTGTTGAGTGATGTTAGTGTGGGTGTGTGTTAGTGTGAGTGAGTGTAGGTGTGAGGGAGTGGTGGTATAGTTAGTGGAGTGTGTTATTAGTGTGAGTATTGTTGAGTGTGGAGTGAGTGAGTGTGGTGAGTGTGTTAGTAGAGTGTATGTGAGTGTGATTGAGTTAAGTGTGGTGTGAGTTAGTGTGAGTGAGTATAGGTGGTGAGTGAGTGTGTTAGTGAGTGAGTGTTAGTGTGGGTTAGTGTGAAAGTGTTTAGTGTTTGTAGAGTGGCTGAGTGATGTTGTTGATGTGGAGTGAGTGTGGGTTGTTTTTGTTAGTGTTTGAGTGTTATAGTGTGGGTGGTTAGTTAGTTGTGAGTGAGCTGTAGGTTGAGTGCAGTGAGTGGTGTGTGTGGGTAGTGTTCGTGTGATCGAGCGAGGTGCTGAGTGAGTGAGTGTTAGTGTGGGTGTGAGTGTGGTAGTGTTAGTGTGAGGTGTGAAGGTGGGTTAGTGTGAGTAGAGTGAGTAAGTTAGAGTGTGGTAAAATAGAACCTTATCGTAGCTGATTCAGTGAGATAGAGTGTGAGTGGGTGAAATGGGGTGGGTGATAGTAAGATGAGCTATGATATAAAGAGATGGGAGGAGAGAACGAGAGCTGGACTTATATCTATCGAGCGTATGATAAAGATGATGGAGACTTAGTGACATAGATTTCTTATAATGTTCTGAGCGAATGTTACGAGATTGTAGGAGTGAATATAGCACTGCGAGAATGAGTGTATAGTGTGCTGATTGCGAGAGGGTAGAGTTTAGAGTGAGTACGTGGTGTGTGTATGAGTGAGTGAGGAGTAGGTGGAATGTATGTGTAAGTAGGTGAGTGAAGTTGATTGACTTGAGTGTGTTGGTGAGTGTTAGTGTGAGTGCTTAACTGTGTGAGTGTTAGTGTAAGTGGTCTTAGTAGTGTGTTATTGAAGCGTAAGGTTTGGTAGTGTGAGTGAGTGGGTATGTTAAAGTGGGTTAGTGTGTGAGTGGCATGGAGGTGAGTGGAGGAGTACGAGATCAAGTGTGAACTGTATAGTGGGTGTGACGTGAGAGAGATGAGTGGTTAGTCGTGTGAGTGGGTTGGTGTTAGTGTGATGAGTTAGGCTGATGTTATGTGGGTTAGAGTGAAAGTGTGCGTGGTGTGATGAGATGAGAGAGTGAGATTGTAAGTGGTGTGTCAGTTGATAGTCTGAGTGAGAGGGTGAGCGTTTAGGTGTGATCGTGAATGAGCTTGTGTTAGAGTTATGGTGTCGAGTGTGACACCCTAGATCACAGTGTGTAGCCGCTACAGTGTTAGTGTGAGTGTTAATGGTGAGTGTTAGTGTTAGTGGGTAATGTGTGTGATTTGAGAGTGAGTGAGTGAGTGGTGGGTGAGTGGGTTATAGTGTGTGAGAGTTGTTAGTGGGATGTGAGTGAGTGGGTTAGTGTGTGAGTGTGTGAGTGGGTGGGTGTGGTTGTGCGTGAGTGAGTTTTAGTGTGTGAGTGTGTGGCTGTGAGTGTGAGTGAGTGGGGTTTGAGTGGGTTGAGTGTGTTAGTTGTGAATGTGAGTGAGAGTGAGTGTGTGTTAGTGTCAGTGAGTGAGTGTGGGTGAGCGTTAGTGTGATTGAATGAGTGTGAGTGGGGTGGAAGATTGCACCCTTCACGTGGTCCGCCCTGTTTCGACTAATGCAATCAACTCGCATGCACAAACAGAGGATCAAATAGAACAAGTTGTCCAACAACTTTAGGCTGTGCACGCCACACGAAAGAAGTGTGAGTGAGTGAGTGTTGGTGTGAGTGGGTGTGAGTGTGTGTGTGTTAGTGTGAGTGAGTGAGAATGGGTGGGTGAGTGAGTGTGAGTGAATGAGTGTGGGTGAGTGAGTGTGAGTGGGTGAGTGTTAGTGTGAGTGGGTGAGTGTGTGTTAGTGTGAGTGTGAGTGAGAATGGGTGGGTGGGTGAGTGTGAGTGAGTGAGTGGATGAGTGTTAGTGTGAGTGGGTGAGTGTGTGTTAGTGTGAGTGTGAGAATGGGTGTGTGAGTGTTAGTGAGTGTGAATGAGTGGGTGAGTGTGGGTGAGTGAGTGGATGAGTGCTAGTGTGAGTGGGTGAGTGAGTGAGAATGGGTGAGTGTGAGTGTTAGTGTGAGTTAGGGTGAGTGGGTGTGAGTGTTAGTGTGAGTGAATGAGTGTGGGTGAGTGTTAGTGTGAGTGAGAGAGTGTTAGTGTGAGTGAGTGTGTAACAGTTGGACAGGTACATGGATAGGACAGGTTTGGAGGGATATGGACCAAACGCAGGCAGGTGGGACTGGTGTAGATGGGGTCATGTTGGCCAGTGTGGGCCGAAGGGCCTGTTTCCACCCTGTATCACTCTAATGACATGATAATACTCTAAATATCGACGCAGCCATTTTTAACAAGCTCTTCCCTCTCTTGTTGGCAGGGCTGCTGTCGTTTGGCCTGGTAGTATTGGTCGACCCTGTTAATAAATCGCGGCCGAAGGAATAAGAACACACCACAGCCGGAAGAGCGGTGAACCTTGAGCGACATTGCCATAGTGCAGACGGTGAAATCCCGCTCCCTCCTGGGACTAAACCACGGACTGATTATTTTTTCCGCTGGATTCTCAAGGCTCGAGCTGTTCGGACAGGGCGCCCGTCGTATCAACAATAGGACTCATTGTGTGTGTGTGTTTGTGCTAATCGATGCTCCAGAGTATGTTCTGCATTGCAAGCCACACCTGTAATTTGATCCAAGTAAAAACTAAGTCACAGTGACTTTCTGAAAAGGAGTCGGTGCAAACACCTATCGCAGAAATACCAACCTGATCTGAGTTGCAAACCCAACATCCTTGAGTTTAGTTTAGAGCCTACAGGGCAGAAACAGGCCCTTCGGTCCGTCGGGTCCGTACCGACCAGCGATCCCCGCGCACTAACACCACCCTCCACACACCAGGGCCAGTTGTACATTTAAACCAAGCCAGTTAAGCTACAATCCTGTACTTCTTTGGAGTGTGGGAGGAAACCGAACATTTTTGGGGGGGGTGAACCCTCGCTGGTCACGGGCAGAACGTACAAACCCCATTGTTGCGTTGTTGAGAGTTCCAGAGACTCACCACTCTCTGTGTGAAAAAAGTCCTTCTCATCTCGGTGCTTAATGGATCTCTGGCATTGTTTAAGGATAAGGGGGAAATCTTCTAGGACCGAGATGAGAAAAACATTTTTTTCACACAGTCTGTGGAATTCTCTGCCACAGAAGGTAGTTGAGGCCAGTTCATTGGCCATATTTAAGAGGGAGTTAGATGTGGCCCTTGTGGCTAAAGGGATCAGGGGGTATGGAGAGAAGGCAGGTACGGGATACTGAGTTGGATGATCAGCCATGATCATAGAAACATAGAAATTAGGTGCAGGAGTAGGCCATTCGGCCCTTCGAGCCTGCACCGCCATTCAATGTGATCATGGCTGATCATCCAACTCAGTATCCCGTACCTGCCTTCTCTCCATATCCCCTGATCCCTTTAGCCACAAGGGCCACATCTAATTCCCTCTTAAATATAGCCAATGAACTGGTCTCAACTACCTTCTGTGGCAGAGAGTTCCAGAGACTCACCACTCTCTGTGTGAAAAAAGTCTTTCTCATCTCGGTCTTAAAGGATTTCCCCCTCATCCTTAAGCTGTGACCCCTTGTCCTGGACTTCCCCAACATTGTTCCCCAAGGGAACAATTTTCCTGCATCTAGCCTGTCCAACCCCTTAAGAATTTTGTAAGTTTCTATAAGATCCCCTCTCAATCTCCTAAATTCTAGAGAGTATAAACCAAGTCTATCCAGTCTTTCTTCATAAGGTAGTCCTGCCATCCCAGGAATCAGTCTGGTGAACCTTCTCTGCACTCCCTCTATGGCAAGAATGTCCTTCCTCAGATTTGGAGACCAAACCTGTACGCAATACTCCAGGTGTGGCCTAACCAAGACCCTGTACAACTGCAGTAGAACCACCCTGCTCCTGTACTCAAATCCTTTTGCTATGAAAGCTAACATACCATTCGCTTTCTTCACTGCCTGCTGCACCTGCATGCCTACTTTCAATGACTGGGTGCACCATGACACCCAGGTCGCGCTGCATCTCCCCTTTTCCTAATCAGCCACCATTTAGATAATAGTCTGCTTTCCTGTTTTTGCCACCAAAGTGGATAACCTCACATTTATCCACATTATACTGCATCTGCCAAACATTTGCCCACTCACCCAGCCTGTCTAAGTCACCTTGCAGTCTCCTAGCATCTTCCTCACAGCTAACACTGTCCCCCAGCTTAGTGTCATCCGCAAACTTGGAGATATTGCCTTCAATTCCCTCATCCAGATCATTAATGTATATTGTAAATAGCTGGGGTCCCAGCACGGAGCCCTGCGGTACCCCACTAGTTACTGCCTGCCATTGTGAAAAGGACCCGTTTACTCCTACTCTTTGCCTCCTGTTTGGCAGCCAGTTCTCTATCCACATCAACACTGAACCCCCAATGCCGGTGTGGCAAATTGAATGGCGGTGCAGGCTTGAAGGGCCGAATGGCCTACTCCTGCACCTATTTCCTGCGTTTCCGCTGCTGCACCATGTCGCCCACTATTTCTCACAGACACGGCCTCAAGTGCTCTGCCACCCAATAGCCCTGTCCCACGGTACGAGTTCATTCCAAACGTTCTCCCGAGCTTGCCCCGATTCGGAGATTTACAGTATTGGCCGCTCGGGGCTCTCGTGGACATTTTTCATCGTGTTGAGAAATTCTTCACGAGTCTTCCCGCGCTCACCTGCCGTTAGCGAGTCTCCCCGAGTGCCCGCCGTTGGCGTTACGAGCCGCTAAGAGACGTCGCCGAGCTCCGACGTACCCGCTACCGTGCTTACCACGGGTTTGGGTTTTTTTTAAACTCGGAGAGAGCTCTTGGAATGAACTCGTACCGTGGGACAGGGCTTTCATGGTTGAAACACATAGAACAGTACAGCACGAGAGCAGGCCCTTCTGCCCAAAATGTCTGTGCCGGGCATGATGCCAAGACTGACTCTTATGTTCCCGCATGTGATCCATATCCACGTGCCTAAGCAAATGTCTCTAAAATGAAACCATCTTATTTGCCTCCACCCCTAGCAGTGTGTTTATTTAGGCATATCTGACCTCTGTGTAAAACAAAACGTGCCCCACACATATCCTTTACACATCTTAATGCTATGCCCTCTAGAATTCCCTTTAAGGCAGAGATAGATAAGATTCTTGACTTAGTACGGGTATGAGTTATGCGGAGAATGGGTTAAGAGTGAGAGAGAGAGAGAGCAACCATGATTGAACGGCAGAGTAGCCTTGATTAGACTTAATTCTGCTATTAATTCCCGGGATAGCGGGACTGTCATCTGCTGAGAGAATGGAGCGGCTGGGCTTGTACACTCTGGAGTTTAGAAGGATGAGAGGGAATCTCATTGAAACATGTAAGATTGTTAAGGGCTTGGACATGCTAGAGGCAGGAAACATGTTCCCGATGTTGGGGGAGTCCGGAACCAGGGGACACACACAGTTTAAGAATAATGAGTAAGCCATTTAGAACGGAAATGAGGAAACACTTTTTCTCACAGAGAGTGGTGAGTCTGTGGAATTCTCAGCCTCAGAGGGCGGTGGAGGCCGGTTCTCTGGATGCTTTCAAGAAAGAGCTAGATAGGGCTCTTAAAGATAGCGGAGTCAGGGGATATGGGGGAGAAGGCAGGAACGGGGCACTGATTGGGGATGATCAGCCATGATCACATTGAATGGCGGTGCTGGCTCGAAGGGCCGAATGGCCTCTACTCCTGCACCTATTGTCTATTATCACTTATGAACTTGGTAGAGGTCCACCAACGATTTTCCCGCAACTGCTTGTCCGGCAACGCCTTCAATCCGGACAAAACTACGAGAGTGAGCTTGAATTCCCCCCCACCCCCCCCCCCCGAAAATGTAGCCCCAGCCCAGGCCGGGCGAGGCAACCGATCTTGACCTCATCGGGACTTCCGCGGCCGATCGGCGGGTCGAATTAGCCCCCCCCCCCCCCCCCACCCTCCCTGCGGCCGGGGCTATGGAACTCCAGCCTGGCCCAGAGCCGACTTTGCCATCCGGTATCTCGCCCCCCCGGCCCACTCCTCTCGGAGGCCGGCAAAACGGATAATCCACGACAGGCTCGGGGAACTTAGTTTAGTTTAGAGTTACAACGCGGAAACAGTCCCTCTGGCCCCACCGAGTCCAAGCCAACCAGCGATCCCCACACACTAACGCGATCCTAAACGCGTCCGGGGGCTATGTACAGCTTTACTTAGCCAACGAGCCTTCAAACCCGTACGTCTTTGGGGTGTGGGAGGAAACCGGAGCACCCGGAGAAAACCCACGCGGTCACGGGGAAGAAGGTACAAACTCTATACAGACAGCAGCTGGAGTCGGGATCAAACCCAGGTCTCTGGAGATGAGGCAGCAACTCTACCAAGGGGCCACTACTTTTCAACTGGTCTCAGCACCAATCTATAGTAAAACTCAGAAACTGCATTTCCAACTGGTTACGCTTACCCGGTTGTTCAGTGTTTAAGAAGGAACTGCAGATGCTGGAAAAATCCAAGATAGACAAAGATGCTGGAGAAACTCAGCGGGCGAGGCAGCATCTATGGAGCGAAGGAAATAGGTGACGTTTCGGGTCGGGACCCTTCCTGTAAGGTGCAGGGCATTTACGACTGAGATGAGGAAAAACTTTTTCAATTGTGAATCTGTGGAATTCTCTGCCTCAGAAGGCAGTGGAGACCAATTCACTGGATGTTTTCAAGAGAGTTAGATAGAGCTCTTAGGGCTAACGGAGTCAGGGGATATGGGGAGAAGGCAGGAACGGGGTACTGATTGGGGATGTTCAGCCATGATCACATTGAATGGCGGTGCTGGCTCGAAGGGCCGAATGGCCTACTCCTGCGTCTATTTTCGATGCATGGATGGGAGGATAATTGATGCAGTCAGTGTGTTCCAACGTGTGAATGAAGAAGGGTCTCGACCCGAAACGTCACCTATTCCTTCGCTCCATAGATGCTGCCTCACCCGCTGAGTTCCTCCAGCATTTTTGTCTGCCCCCGATTGTCCAACGGTGCCTGGAACCGTGAGAAAGGGCCTGTCGCCACAAAGTGCCACTCACCCCAGCAGTAATCTCTCCCAAGGGGCGCACCACATCGAATGGGAGTTAATTCTGCTCCTATCGCTTACGAACTTGGTACAGATCCACCAAAACAATTTTCAGGCAACTGCATGTTCGGGCACCTCCTTCAATCCGGACCAAACTATGAGTGCACTTGAAAGCCCCCCCGAAAATGTAACCACAGGCCGACCGATCTCGACCTCATCGGGACTTGGAATTCTCTGCCTCAGGTGGAGGCCGGTTCTCTGGATGCTTTCAAGAGAGAGCTCTTAAAGATAGCGGAGTCAGGGGATAAGGGGAGAAGGCAGGAACGGGGTACTGATTGGGGATGATCACATTGAATGGCGGTGCTGGCTCGAAGGGCCGAATGGCCTCTACTCCTGCATCTATGTTCGATTGTCTTCCGTGGCTGATCGGCGGGTCAAATTAGCCCCCCCCCCCCCGCGGCCGGGGCTAGCTACGCATTGAATGAGACGGCGAGATGATTAAAAAAAGAATTTTACACTTTTTATTGCGCTTTTTGCTTTTATATCTCGAGACAAACAAGTCTTTAGTTAAAGGCGGCAGGCCGTGCACGGATCACGCCCCGGAGATGGCAGGTGCGCACACTTGTAGGCACTGTGTAAGTTGTAGGCAAGTGACCCCGGCTACGCTCCACGGCAAACTTTGTCCCTCTAACGGCGCCAAGTTAGTGCGGTGGTGAAGGAGGTTCCCCGCCGTGTTCACTTCTTGCAGACAATCAGCACCGCGGAAGGTACCAGACCTGGAAAAGTTGGGCGTGGTTTAGTTTGGTGTCGCGCGTACCGAGGTGCGGCGAAAAGCTTTTTTTGTCGCGCGACAACCAGTCAGCAGAAGGACAATGCAGGATTACTATCCAGCCGCCCGCAGAGTGCGCAGATACAATTTGGGCCCCGTATCCCAGTCAAAGGAAGGTGCAGCGATCTGAATTTGCCAGCAGCGACACACTCAAAAATCCGAGGAAGGGTGCGCTGGCTCTGGAGAGGGCCCCACGGTAGGTGATCCCAGGAATCAGGCTAGACGCAGGAAGATTGTTCCCGGTGTTGGGGAAATTCCAGAACAGTTTAAGGATAAGAGGGGGAAGTCTTTTAGGACCGAGATGAGAAAAACATTTTTTTTCACACACAGAGAGTGGTGAGTCTGTGGAATTCTCTGCCACAGAAAGTAGTTGAGGCCAGTTCGTTGGCTATATTTAAGAGGGAGTTAGATGTGGCCCTTGTGGCTAAAGGGATCAGGGGGTATGGAGAGAAGGCAGGTACGGGATACTGAGTTGGATGATCAGCCATGATCATAGAAACATAGAAATTAGGTGCGAGAATAGGCCATTCGGCCCTTCGAGCTATAGTTGGCTATAGTTAAGAGGGAGTTAGATGTGGCTGAAGGGATCAGGGGGTATGGAGAGAAGGCAGGTACGGGACACTGAGTTGGATGATCAGCCGTGATCATATTGAATGGCGGTGCAGGCTCGAAGGGCCGAATGGCCTACTCCTGCACCTATTTTCTATGTTTCTATGAATGAGTGGGTTAGTGGATGAGAGTTTGACGGCAGTGGGCCTGTACTCGCTGGAGTTTAGAAGGTTGGGGGGGGATTCATTTGAAACTTGCACAGAGATAGAGTGGATGCGTCTCGACCCGAAACGTCACCCATTCCTTCTCTCCAGAGATGCTGCCGGTCCCACTCAGCTACTCCAGCTTTTTGGGTCTATCTTTGGATGAGGACACTGACGGGCGAGTCTTGGACGCAGAATTAAAGGGCAGACAAAATTACTGGAGAAACCCAGCGTCTGTGGAGCGAAGGAAGCTCTGTGGCAGCATCTGTGGCAGCATCTGTGGAGCGAAGGAAATAGGCAACGTTTCGGCCCGAAACCCTTCCGGGTTTCGTCCCGAAACGTTGCCTATTTCCTTCAGGGTTTCGGGCCCGAAACTTTGCCTATTTCCTTCAGGGTTTCGGGCCCGAAACGTTGCCTATTTCCTTCGCTCCATAGATGCTGCCGCTCCCGCTGAGTTTCTCCAGTAATTCTGTCTACCTTCGATTTCGCAGCATCTGCAGTTCATTCTTAAACAGAATTAAAGGGAGCTCTTCTTAAAAAGGAGGAGAGGAGGGACTTCTTTGGGCAGAAGGCGGTGAATCTGCGGAACTCATTGCCACAGGGGGCTGCGGAGGCCATGTTAGTGGATATTTTTAAAGCAGAGATGAGACAAATTCTTGATCGGAACGGGTGTCATGGCGGGAGAAGGCAGGAAAATGGGATTAGGAGGGAGAGATAGATCAGCCATGATTGGACGGTGCAGTGGACTTGATGGGCAGAATGGCCCAATTCTGCTCCTAGAAAATGGAGACCCTAGACCATATGAACTTTACTGAATGGCATGCAAAACTTTTTTTTTTTTTTTTTAAATCACCGTCCATCTGTAGCCATGATCATTAATAAAGGGGCATTGCAGTTACCTAACTCCTGAAGGGGCTTCTCCATGTCCTCTTCAGAGAAGACTTTGCGGGGGAAAGACGTCATGAGGTTGAAGTTGTCGGTGTCTTCCTGCTGCTGGAGCTGCACGTACAGCCGGACGGCAGCCAGCTGCTCCCTGCTCTTGAAGGACTGTGTGAGCTGCGTCCCGTCCAGTAACCGGATCTGTTGCAGCAGGAGGGAGAGAGGGAGGGGGAGAGGGAGGGAGGGGGGGGAGAGGGAGGGAGAGAGAAGGAGGGGGAGAGAGAGGGAGGAGGGGGAGAGAGAAGAGAGGGGGAGGGGAGAGAGAAAGGAGAAGGAGGGGGAGGGGGAGGGGAGGGAGGGGGAGAGGAGAGGGGGGGAGAGAGAGAGAGGAGGGGGAGGGGGGAGAGAGGGGGGGGGAGAGAGAGGGGGGGGAGAGAGAGGGAGGGGGAGAGAGAGGAGGGGGAGAGAGGGGGGGAGGGAGGGGGAGAGAGAGGGGGGCGAGGAGGGGGGGAGAGAGAGGGGGGGAGGGGGAGAGAGAGAGGGGGGGGAGGGAGAGAGGGGGGAGAGAGAGGGAGGAGAGTGAGGGAGAGAGAGGAGGGGAGAGAGAGGGGAAGAGAGAAGGGGGGGGAGAGGGGAGGGAGAGAAGGAGGGGAGGGGAGCGAGGGAGGGGGAGAGAGGGAGGGGGAGAGAGAGGAGGGAGAGAGGGAGGGGGAGAGAGAGGGAGGAGAGAGAGGGAGGGGGAGAAGAGGGAGGGAGAGGAGAGAGGGAGGGGGAGGGGGGAGAGGGAGAGAGGGGTGAGAGGGAGGTTTTTAAGTATTTACTTTAATGGTCATTTTAAACTGAATACTTACAAACAGAAGAAACAAAAATTGTTTTCATCCCACCCCCGTTTCCTGTCAGTGCAGTTAATAAAAACAGAATAAATACATACAGCTTTCAAATTAAAATGGCCTAAAAATTGAACTAGAAAACAGACATTCAGACCGACAGTGGCTTTGCCCCAGGTCCGGTTGGAGGCCGCTTCACGGTGCTAGGCCCCAGCGACAATGCTGAGCCGACAAGAGGAAAGGTCAGGTCCTCCGTACAGGGAAAAGATTTTAAATGTTTCCCCATCCCGCCCCCCCACACATATCCAGCTTAAAAAAACACTAACTGACTACACTCAAACGGGACAAAATATTTAAAAGAAAGACAGACGGACTGCAGAGGCCGCTGCGACGAGAGTCTCGCCGCCCACCCACCGGATGCTGGTTTAAATCGAAGGTAGACACAAAATTCAGTATTTCCTTTATTATCATTTCACCGAGTACTTACATACACAGAAGAAACAGAAAATTGTTACTCATCAGTTCCTGTCAGTGCAGTTAATAAAACCAGAATACATACATACATACAACGTTAAAATTAACATATCTAAAATAGACCTAAAATTGAACTAAAAACAGATTCAGACCGAACAGTGACTTTACCTTGACAGGTGTCTAGCTGTCAAAGGTATGGGCGAGGTTAGATGTGGGGGTGTATGGTGTATGGGGAGGGGACACGCAGTCCGTTAACCAGTCTCATTGCCTGTGGGATGAAGCTGTGGATCACCCTGCTGGTTCTGCAGCAGATACTCCTGCACCTCTCCCCAGGTGGCAGAATGGAGAAGATGTTGGGTGATGGGGGATTGGGGTCCTTAAGAGATGGGGGAGGCGGGGGGGGGGGGGGGGGGGGGGGAGGGAGAGAGGGAGGGAAAGATGGAGAGAGGGACGGTGGGAGAGGGAGATGGGGATGGAGGGAGATTGGAAGGAGGAAGAGAAGATCAGAAGATCAGACGAACTTTTTGGAAGGAGATGAGGGTGGAATCTATGGAATTCATTGCCACAGACGGCTATGGAGGCCAATGGAATTTTTAAAGGAGGAGATCGACAAATCCTTGATTAGTACATCAGGGGTTATGGGGAGAAGGCAGGAGAATGGGGCTGAGAGTGAAAGGTGGGTCAGCTATGAATCAATGGCAGAGTCGACTCGATGGGCCGATTGGCCTTATTCTTCTATAACATGAGCTTATGTACACTCAGCAGGTCAGGCAGCATCTCTGGAAAAGGAATAGGTGACGTTTTGGGTTGAGGCCCTTCTCTGGGGTGGAAGATTGCAACCCTTCACCTGGTCCGCCCTGCTTCGCCCTGCGTCCAACAACGCCACACACTCCTCCCGCCTCCATGCCTCCCTGTGCAACCTCCCACCGCCACCCCCCAGGAACCCGTTGACATACAACACAATACAATACATTTGCCATTTGAGCCTCATTGAAGTTCAAACGAAATTTGGGTTTCTGCAGTCATTCAACAGGAAAAAGCGGCAAGACACGCAACACAACTGACACAAACATTCATCACAGCGAATCTCCTCCTCACTGTGACGTTTCCTCCCGCAAAGTCTTATCTCTCCCCTGCACTCCCCATTCTCCTCCCGATATCTGCCCTGCCCCTTGATTAGTTTGGGTGTCAGGGGTTACGGGGAGAAGGCAGGAGATGGGGGTGACACACACACGTATTTGTTAAAGGGCCTGTCCCACTGTACGAGCTAATTCAAGAGCTCTCCCGAGTTTCCCCCGATTCGAACTCGGAGGTTTACGGTAATGGCCGCTCGTGGGTACACGGGGCTCTCGTGGACATTTTTCGCAGTGCTGAAAAAATGCCACGAGTTACCTCGTGTCCCGAGTACGTGCCGTCGTGTCACGAGCCGCTACGGGACATCCACGAGCTCCGACGCAGCCGCTACGTACATTCTACGTGCTTACCACGAGATTGATTTTTTTTTTAAAAACTCGGGAGAGCTCTTGAATTACTTCGTACAGTGGGACAGGCCCTTTGGTTTAGAGATAAAGCGTGGGCAGGCCCGAGGTGTAGGGCCATCCACAATCAGTACCCCGTTCCTGCCTTCTCCCCATATCCCTTCACTCCGCTATCTTTAAGAGCATTATCCAACTCTCTCTTGAAAGCATCCAGAGAATCGGCCTCCATTGCCTTCTGAGGCAGAGAATCCCACAGATTAACAACTCTGTGTGGAAATGTTTTTGCTCGTCTCTGTTCTAAATGGCTTACCCCTTATTCTTAAACTGTGGCCACTGGTTCTGGACTCCCCCAACATCGGGAACATGTTTCCTGCCTCCAGCGTGTCCAAACCCTTAATAATCTTATATGTTTCAATAAGATCCCCTCCCATCCTTCTAAATTCCAGAGTGTACATGCCCAGCCGCTCCATTCTATTAATAGCAGAGTCAGGGGATATGGGGAGAAGGCAGGAACGGGGTACTGATTGGGGATGATCAGCCATGATCACATTGAATGGCGGTGCAGGCTCGAAGGGCCGAATGGCCTCTACTCCTGCACCTATTGTCTATTATCTATAATATATGACAGTCCCGCCATCCCGGGAATTAACCTGGTGAACCTACGCTGCACTCCCTCAATAGCAAGAATGTCCTTCCTCAAATTTGGAGACCAAAACTGCACACAATACTCCAGGTGTGGTCTGGAGTGAAACCAGAGCTCTCTGAAATGCCTAGCAATCTTTGCATCTTAAATATAAGTAAGTAAGTACGTTTATTGGCCAAGTATTCACATACAAGGAATTTGCCTTGGTGCTCCGCCCACAGGGAACAACATGACATACAGTGACAGTTACGAATGACTCAGAAAACACTAAACATTAATAATAATAAAACATTAATGATAAAACCCTATTGATCAAGCATGTGAACCAACAAAATACCAGATCAAAGGGAGGCTACAGATTTTTGGCTGTTGAGTAGAGCAACTACTCGTGGATAAAAGCTGTTTTGATGTCCGGCTGTGGCAGCTTTGACAGTCCGGAGTCGCCTTCCAGAGGGAAGTGATTCAAAGAGTTTGTGGCCAGGGTGAGAGGGGTCGGAGATGATCTTGCCCGCTCGCTTCCTGGCCCTTGCAGTGTACAGTTTTTACAATCTTTGCATCTTAAATATAATCCTTATGTTTCACGTTGCTGACCTTTGCAACGACCCTGCTGAGTTCTGCTCCACCCCGCCCTGCCTCGTTCTCCAAAGTGAAACTGCTCCTCAGTTAGTTTTGGTTTTGGTTCGTGCCTGGAGCCGAGATTTGCCTGGCAGTCTCCCAGCTCCTTCACCCCCCCCCCCCCCCCCCACCGGCGCTGCCCCTCCCCAGGGCTGAACCTTCGTGCCCTGGAGCTGTGGGAGGGTGCGGCTTGTGTCGGGCACGTCGCCCTCTGCCAGCATCGGGTTTGGAGTCAATCCGGACATTCCACTCTCTCACCGGCTGCACTGAGGTGCAAGTGTCTGCCAGGAGAAGTAGCTCGGGAGCCATCTTTGAAATGGATGACAGGGTTGAGACCCAGAGAGTTAATGAGTCCACTCACTAACCACAAATCTGGAGCCTCTATTTGCTCTGGTATTTAATTTAATTCACATGTTTAATCAATCATGTTTTATTATTAATGTTTAATGTTTTATGTGTCATTCCTAACTGTCACTGTATGTCATCGTAACTTGCGGGCGGAGCACCAAGGCAAATCCCTTGTATGTGAATACTTGGCCAATAAACTTATTCATTCATTCATTCCTTGTATCCCATTTACCCGCTGACTTTTACAATCTTTTTTTCGATTCCCCTCTTGTCTTTTTATTTGTAGTTTAGAGATACAGTGCAGACACAAGCCATTCCACGCTCCACCCGTTGCGCCGCCTGAGACCGCGGGACAGCCGGAGGGTGAAAGGGCTCCCGGCGGCAAAGCACTCACCTGTAGCCTGCATTCATCGTACTCCCTCTTGGCCGATGCCACTTGGCTGGATTGAGGGAGCGCTGGCATCGGCTGCGGTGGAGAGACTGTGGCCACGGGACCGCCGCCAAACTGGGGGTCGGGGAGGCGGGAAGAAAAGGGGACACGGTTTAGAGATGCAGCGCGGAAACAGGCCCTTCTGGCCCATCAAATCCGCAACTGAATTTAGTTCAATTTATTGCCACCTGCACAGAGATACAGTGAAAATATTTGTGTTGCCTGCTATCCACTATAGACTAGAAAGACTATACACGATTACAATCGAGCCATCACGTGCAGGTATAGGATAAAGGAAATAACACATAATGCAAGATAAACTCCAGTAAGATAGTCTGAGTGTCTCCAATGAGGTAGATGGGAAGTCAGGACTGCTCTCTGGTTAGTGGGTGGTTCTGTTGCCTTCAAAGCCTCGCCTGGAATAACATGAGGGAAGGTGCTCTCCCCGAATCTAGAGGTGAGCATTTTCACACCTCTGTGCCTCTTTCCTGATGGGAGAGGGGAGAAGAGGGACTGACCGAGGTGAGACTGGTCCTCGATTGTCACCCACCCATGTTCTGCCAAGATGCTCCCAAACCGACCGCGTTACTCCAGCACTCTGTGCCATTTTGTGTAAACCAGCATCTGCAGTTCTTCGTTTCCATATTCCCGAGTTGTGTGTTGTAGATGGCGGAGAGATTTTAGGGTATCGGAAGTGTGCCCCCAGCCACAGGATACCCGGTGCTTAGGAAGGAACTGCAGTTGCTGCTTTATACCGAAGATAGACACAAAATGCTGGAGTAACTCGGCGGGTTAGGCAGCATCTCTGGAGAAAAAGGACGGGTGATGGAACCTTTCTTCAAACTTCAGACTTCAGAGTCTGAAGAAGGGTTCCGACCTGAAATGTCACCGATCCTTTTCCTCCAGAGATGGTGTTTAACCTGTTGAGTTAGACACAAACTGCTGGAGTATCACAGAATACCCAGTGCCTGACTTGTGACTGGTGCAGTGCATTTTCTGGGCTGCGGGCCTTGCCGACCATCGATCACACGCTCACCGTTAGTTCTACATTATCCCACGTGCTCATCCGCTCCCTGCACGCTAGGGGCGATTTAAAAAGAGGGGCCAATTAACCTACAAACCCACACACCTTTGGGATGTGGGGGGAAACCAGAGCAATAGACAATAGGTGCAGGAGTAGGCCTTTCGGGCCTTCGAGCCAGCACCGCCATTCACTGTGATCACGGCTGATCATCCCCAATCAGTACCCCGTTCCTGCCTTCTCCCCATATCCCTTGACTCCGCTATCTCTAAGAGCCCCATCTAACTCTCTTGAAAGCATCCAGAGAACCGGCCTCCACCGCCCTCTGAGGGAGAGAATTCCACAGATTCACAACTCTGGGTGAAAAAGATTTTCCATGTCTCTGTTCTAAGTTAGATAGAGCTCTAGGGGCGAGTGGAATCAAGGGATATGGGGAGAAGGCAGGCACGAGTTATTGATTGGGTGACGATCATGATCGCAATGAATGGCAGTGCTGGCTCGAAGGGCCGAATGGCCTCCTCCTGCACCTATTTTCTATGTTTCTAAGTTTCTAAATGGTCGACCCCTTATTCTTAAACTGTGTGGCACCTGTGTCTAAATTCCCCCCCCAACATCGGGAACATGTTTCCTGCCTCTAGCGTGTCCAATCCCTAAATAATTTTATATCTTTCAATGAGATCCCCTCTCATCCTTCTAAATTCCAGTGTATACAAACAAGCCCAGTCAGACCAGGAGCAAAGCCAAGAAGCGTTCACGGGGAGGACGTGCAAACTCCACATACAAGCCACAACAATGGTCATGATCGAATCTGGACCTTTGGTGCACCACCCCTGTTTTCCTGCACTGTCAGCAGTCGGGGGGTTTGGGTGTGAGTTGTGGGGGGGGTGGTGGAGGGTGGAGAAAAATAGACATAGAAATAGAGGAGGGGGGGGATTGTTGAAGGAGGGGGAGGGGAGGGGATGACCGCTTAGCAAATGGCCTTATTCCCTAGACCTTACGATTGCTGGGTTGTACCATTAGGATTATTTTTCAGGTGGGTTATCAAAAGCTCTTTGCTCCCCCAAGTAGACGCCAAGGGACCTGCTCAGGGTAATGGGTCTTTGTCCTTCTGCTAATCTCTGGCTCTGTAGTTCAGCCTAGAGAGCCTGTTGCACAAGAGTCATAATTGTCATCTGTACCAGGAGCAGAATATGACATAGCGCAGGAGTAGGCCATTCGGCCCTTCGAGCCAGCACCACCATTCAATATGATCATGGCTGATCATCCAACTCAGTATCCTGTACCTGCCTTCTCTCCATACCCCCTGATCCCTTTAGCCACATCTAACTCCCTCTTAAATATAGCCAATGAACTGGCCTCAACTACCTTCTGTGGCAGAGAATTCCACAGATTCACCACTCTGTGTGAAAAAACAATTCTCATCTCGGTCCTAAAAGACTTCCCCCTTATCCTTAAACTGTGACCCCTTGTTCTGGACTTCCCCAACATCGGGAACAATCTTTTTGCATCCAGCCTGTCCAAATTCTTAAGAATTTTGTAAGTTTCTACAAGATAAGATCCCCCTCAATCTTCTAAATTCCAGCGAGTACAAGCCGAGTCTATCCAGTCTTTCTTCATATGGAAGTCCTGCCATCCCAGGAATCAGTCTGGTGAACATTCTCTGCACTCCCTCTATGGCAAGAATGTCTTACCTCAGATTAGGAGACCAAAACTGTACGCAATACTCCAGGTGTGGCCTCACCAAGACCCTGTACAACTGCAGTAGAACCTCCCTGCTCCTGTACTCAAATCCTTTTGCTTGTTCCCGATGTTGGGGAATGCAAAGGGGGGGTCACAGCTAAGGGGGAAATCCTTGACCGAGGAGTTTCTTCACACAGAGAGTGGTGAGTCTCTGGTACACAGAGGGTAGTTGAGGCCACAGTTCATTGGCTATATTAAGGAGTGAGTTGGATTGTGGCCCTTGGGCTAAGGGGATCAGAGGGTATGGAGAGGAAGGATGTTACTCAGATCTTATTGAATGGGAATGCAGGCAAGCTGAATGGGCCTACTAAATTTCTATGTTTCTATGGCGCGGGGGTGCACAAGAAGGTGGAGAACTAGCGGGTGCAGAGTGCAGCGCATCTAAGGAGAGAAGGAAGGAGGAGATAGGCAACGTTTCGGGCCGAAACCCTTCTTCAGACTGGTAATGCTAACAGAATGCTAACATACCATTCGCTTTCTTCACTGCCCGCTGCACCTGCATGCCTACATTCAATGACTGGTGTACCATGACACTCATTGCATCTCCCCCTTTCCGAATCGGCCACCATTCAGATAATATGGTAGTGTTTACTACCATTAATAAGGGTTGTGTTTGGAACTTGACGTGTAGATCCTGTAACCAAGGAGGCAACGCCTCTCCCCCCCCCCCCCCCCCCCCCCCCCCCCCACACGCACACCCCAGCCAGCCAAGGAACGTACATCCATTGAAGGACCACTACTCACCTTCAGCGCTCTCTCCGCCTTGTCCCTCTCAATCTTTTCTCGAACTCGCTGCCTGAAATAGCGGTGGAGGAGAGAGGGAGTCAATGACGGTGGGATCAGAAGGGGAGGCAGAGGTTTCATGTCAGAGTGCATCTTCAGCCCCTCACTCAACCGATCCCACTCAGCCACAGGACAGATCGGGAGTCTTTAAACCCAGAGGTGGGGAAATCAGGAGAGACAGGCCTGAAGGTGGGCTTCATAGAATCACACGGCATGGAAATAGGCCCCACGGCCCAACTTGCCCACCCAAACCAACATGCCTGTTCCCGATGTTGGGGGCGTCCAGAACCACACCTGGAGTATTGTGTGCAGTTTTGGTCCCCTAATTTGAGGAAGGACATTTTGATCTATTCCAAACCTGGAGTATTGTGTGCAGCTTTGGTCCCCTAATTTGAGGAAGGACATTATTGCTATTGAGGGAGTGCAGCGTAGGTTCACCAGGTTAATACCCGGGATGGCGGGAATGTCATACGCTGAGAGAATGGAGCGGCTGGGCTTGTACACTCTGGAGTTTTAAAGGATGAGAGGGGATCTCATTGAAACATGTAAGATTGTTAAGGGTTTGGACACACTAGAGGCAGGAAACAGGTTGGGGAAGTCCAGAACCAGGGGTCACAAGAATTTAAGGATAAGGGTCAAGCCATTTAGAACGGAGACGAGGAAACATTTTTTCTCACAGAGAGTGGTGAGTCTGTGGAATTCTCTGCCTCAGAGGGCGGTGGAGGCGGGTTGGTGGGGGGTGGGAGGCGGGTTCTCTGGATACTTTCAAGAGAGAGCTAGATAGGGGTCTTAAAGGTAACGGAGTCAGGATATATGAGGAGAAGGCAGGAACGGGGTACTGATTGGGGATGATCAACCTTCTTCAAAGGGTCCCGACCCGAAACGTCACCTATTCCTTCGCTCCATAGATGCTGCCTCACCCGCTGAGTTTCTCCAGCATTTTTGTCTGCCTTGAATAGTGTGGGTGTCGGGGGTTATGGGGAGAAGGCAGGGGAATGGGGTTAGGAGGGAGAGATAGATCGGTCGTGATTGAATGGCGGAGTAGACTTGATGGGCCGAATGGCCTAATTCTGCTTGAAGAGAGAGCTAGATAGGGTTCTTAAAAACAGTGGAGTGGGGATATGGGGAGAAGGCAGGAACGGGGCACTGATTGGGGATGATCAGCCACGATCGCTTTGAATGGCGGTGCTGGCTCGAAGGGCCGAATGGCCTCTACTCCTGCATCTCTTGTCTATGGTCTATTCCCCCCACCCCCACTGCCCCGGGGTCTGGTTACTTGGCCCGGATGTCCTCCAGCTTCTCCTTGCGCCTGTCCTCGGCGATCTTCTTCATCTCCTCCTCCTGCAGCTTCTGGCGGATGAGCGAGAGCTCCTGGCCTTGCTTCCGCCGCTGCTTCTCCCGGTTCACCTCGTCCTGCTTCTCGCGCTCCTCCCGCTCCAGTTGCCGCTGCTTCATCAGCTCCTCCAGCCTGCGGGGGGGGGGGGGGGGGACTGGGGCGGAAAGAAGGGGCAGGAGGCCACAAGTAGTCCAAACGTCAGCACCGGACACGACGCCACGCGACTACAACTTCATTTGTCCCCAGAGAGAGGGAGCGTTGGCCAGCCAACAGTCATAAAACATAAAGGTAAGACGCGAGTTACTCAGCGGGACAGGCAGCATCTCTGGAGAGAAGGAATGGGCGACTTTCCGGGTCTCAAATCTTCTTCAAAGACTCTGCAAAGTCTTCAGTCTGACGACCCGAAACATCACCCATTCCTTCTCTCCAGAGATGCTGCCTGACCTGCTGAGTGTACATAAGCTCATGTTATAGAAGAATAAGGCCATTCGGCCCATCGAGTCGACTCTGCCATTGATTCATAGCTGACCCATCTTTCACTCTCAACCCCATTCTCCTGCCTTCTCCCCATAACCCCTGATGTACTAATCAAGGATTTGTCGATCTCCGCCTTTAAAAAATCCATTGGCCTCCATAGCCGTCTGTGGCAATGAATTCCATAGATTCCACCCCCATCTCCTTCCAAAAAGTTCGTCTTCCGATCTTCTGATCCTCCTTCCAATCTCCCTCCATCCCCATCTCCCTCTCCCACCGTCCTCTATCTTTCCCTCCCTCTCTCCCCCCCCCCCCCCCCCCCCCCCCATCTCTTAAGGACCCCAATCCCCATCCCACCCAACATCTTCTCCATTCTGCCATCTGGGGAGAGGTGCAGGAGTATCTGCTGCAGAACCAGCAGGATGATCCACAGCTTCATCCCACAGGCAATAAGACTGGTTAACGGACTGCGTGTCCCCTCCCCATACACCATACACCCACACATCTAACCTCGCCCATACCTTTGACAGCTAGACACCTGTCAAGGCAAAGTCACTGTTCGGTCTGAATCTGTTTTTAGGTTCAATTTTAGGTCTATTTTAGATATGTTAATTTTAAAGTTGTATGTATTTATTCTGGTTTTATTAACTAGCACTGACAGGAACTGATGAGTAACAATTTGTTGTTTCTTCTGTGTATGTAAGTACTAATGTGAAATGATAATAAAGGAAATACCTGAATACTGAATTCTGTGTCTACCTTCGATTTAAACCAGCATCCGGTGGGTGGGCGGCTCGACTCTCGTCGCAGCGGCCTCTGCAGTCCGTCTGTCTTTCTTTTAAATATTTTGTCCCGTTTGAGTGTAGTCAGTTAGTGTTTTTTTTAAGCAGGATATGTGTGGGGGATGGGGGGGGGGCGGGGGGGGAAACTTTTAAAATCTTTTCCCTGAACGGAGGACCTGACCTTTCCTCTGTCAGGCTACCATTGTCGTTGGGGCCTAGCACCGTGAAGCGGCCTCCAGCCGGACCTGGGGCTCCAGTCGCGGAGCCTGCGGCCTACTCACCATCGTGGAGCTGGCCGAGTTAGGAACGGGAGGAGCGGTGGTGGCCCGCTGCTGCTGCTGCTGCCCGACCCCGGAGATTCGGAGGCTCCAGCTGCAGTGGACGGTGGACGGTGACACCGGGAGCTCGCGGGTCCCTGGTGGGAGACCACTTTTCGGAGCTCCGAAACCTCCGAGATGCGGGGTTGAAAATGACCTGGAGCGGGGCCTTGCATCGCCCGGCGCAGCTTTAATGGCCGCGGGACTTGCTAGCGCCCGCTGGGGGCTCCAACATCAAGACCCGTTGTGGGGCCTTGCATCGCCCGGCGCGGCCTGAATGGCCGCGGGATTTATTTACCATCGCCCGCCGGGGGCTTTGACTCTGACATCGGGAGGAGGACGGGGAGAGCAGGGGAGAGATAAGACTTTGCCTTCCATCACAGTGAGGGGGAGATTCACTGCGATGGATGTTTGTGTCCATCGTGTTGTGTCTTGGTTCTTCTCTTGTTTGTACGACTGCAGAGCCTAAATTTCGTTTGAACCTCAACGAGGTTCAAATGACAATAAATGGCATTGTATTGTATCGTATCTGCAGTTCTTCCTTGGTTCTTGGTTCCCTGGTCCTCCAAAATATTCCAACTGGAATTTAAACTGGAGGTGGTGAAGGGAGGGGTTTAGCCAGAGAGGGTTATTGGGAAGAAAGTGCCACTTTAAATTTAGTTGCATCTGGCTGGGCAACCGTGGTTTGGTGGAGATTATTCCACGCTTTAATAGTGCGTGGGAAGAACGAGTTGCTGTACACATCTATCTTTGTGGCTGGGACCACAAACTGGATCGAATGCCCTCGTCTGCTCCTAATTGGTTTGGGGTTGGTGTAGGTCTTGTGGTCTATGTCCAGCTGACCATTTAACATTGGAGGATGTCCAGGATTGGGGATGTGCAAAGATTTGGGAGGGGGGGGGGAAAGAGTCAGTCTCAGTCTACCCCATGACAGAAGGGGGGAGGAGTTGTACAGTTCGAGAGCCACGGGGAAGAAGGATCTCCTGTGGCGTTCTGTGGAACCAGGAGGTGCTCCTCAGGTCGACCAGTGTGTCGCGGCGGGGGTGAGCTGTATTGCCCGGGGTGCTCCGCAGTTTGAGGAGCACCCTCCCCCTCCAAGACCACCTCCCGTGAATCCAACTTCAACTTCAACTCCACCCACCCAGGAGACGGAGCCAGGGGAGCCCTCCCTGAATGAGCTTGTTGAACATGTGTGCCACCCACACTCCCTAAATTCTTATCCTCTTGTCGTATCACGTCACCATCCACCAACCGACAAGCTTTTGAAACCGCATTTCGAAATGCTATCAGACCAGATGAAGGGACCTACTCGACCCATTTTCCTCCAGAGATGCTGCCTGAGCCAAGTTACTCCAGAGTTTGCCCTCCTAGTGTCCACACAACCTTGCACCAGTCCACCACCCTCAGCTACCTCCGTCATTTTCGCCTCCAACACCCCGACACTCGACACATCTGCCCATCTCCACCCCCTGTCTGCTTTCCGCAGAGACCGCTCCCTCCGTAACTCCCTGGTCAATTCTTCCCTTCCCACCCGCACCACCCCCTCCCCGGGCACTTCCCATTCAAGGACCCAAGCAGTCGTCCCAGGTGCGGCGGAGGTTCACCTGCACCTCCTCCAACCCCAGCTATTGCATCCGCTGCTCTAGATGTCAGCTGATCTACACCGGTTCTTTTGGACAGGTCCTCCGACGCACACTAATCCCACGACAGCATCTCTGGGTTAGGCTCCTCACAGGACTGGATGGGTGGGTAAAAAGCCCCTACCTCCGGAGCTGTTCCTTCTTCTCCTCCTCCGATAGCGATGCGTTCTGTTGGATTTGGTTGGAATTTTCTGTGGGGAAAAGAATCAGATTAGGTGAGCGGAGCACTTCGCGATGCGGGTAAAGAAGGGGGGGGGGGGGGGGGGGGGGGGCTGAAGAAACTGAAGGGCGTTTGAAGACACTGGGCCTGTAACCTGCTGGATTTTAGGACGAGGGGGGTTGGGGGGGGCCTCATTGAAACTTACCGAATCATTAAGGGCCCGGATAGTGTGGATGTACTGAGCTGCTGCCTTACAGCACTTGCAGCACCAGAGACGCGGGTTTGATCCCGGGTGCTCTCCGAACAGAGTTTGTACATTCACCCCGTGGGTTTTCTCCGGGATCTCCGGTTTCCTCCCACACTCCAAAGACGTATAATTCTGAGGGTGAATTGGCTTGGTATAAATTGTCAGTTGTCCCTTGTGTGTGTAGGATAGTGTTAGCGTGCGGGGACTGCTGGTCAGTGCAGCCTCGGTGGGCCAAAGGGCCTGTTTCCCCGCTGCGTCTCTGAACTAAACCGAGTTCCAGGGCCGTTTTTGCCGGACCGACGCAGGTCGTGGCCTCCGAGCCCGTCTCCGCGCTGTACCTCGGAACTGAGCGGCAGGGACGGTGGGCGGAGGGGCCTCTTGCTTACTACGGTGGCGCTCGGGTAACCAAAACCCCGCTGATGCCTTCACACTTGCCTTGGAAGGTTAACTCTGCCTCCTCAGCTTCCGATCTCTCCACGGTACCGAGAACGTCACCCTGCGGTGGGATGTAGGGTTCGTCCAGATTGGGGTCGTCTTCGTGCTCCATTAACCTGGGAACGGGGGGGAAAGGAGACGGGTATTAGGGTGGAAGCCTGCGGCGATTCGCCACGCCCAAGGACGACTCCCGATCCGACACAAAACCAAAACCCATTGATGTAATGGTGTAACCATCAATGACCCCATCAGTGGACGTCCCTGGCCAGCTGGACCTGCCCCCCCCCCCCCCCGAGAGCAGTGGACAACCCTCAACCGCTCGAGGACAGGCGTCAGACGCTATGGAGTGGCGATGAAGAGGTGGGGGGGCTCGCGGACAGCGCCTCCTGCGAGTGTGGGGACCCAACACAGACAGTGGAGCACATATAACCATATAACAATTACAGTAGTCACCAGTTGCCCCCCCAAACACCGGCCACCGAATTGTGAACGAGGCCCGATTGACCTGGACGATGACACGTTTGGCCTGGCTCGCCTCAATGGAGCTGCAGGTCTAAAAGACATAGAGGGCAAAACCAAAACCAAAACCTCACGCTGCCTTGGGGGGGGGGGGGGGGGGGGGGGGTGCTGCCGTCAAAGCAGGGCCGGGATCTCTGCCGCCGTGGACCTAGCCCGGCTGGCCCAGCTCGAATGCCGCGGTCTCCGTCGAGACCGGGACCCCAGTGGGACCCAAAACGCTCAGCGGTCGGCGTAAACCGGGAGGGAGCTGGAGACGTCGGGCACGAGGGAGCAAGGACGGGTGGAACGGTGAACGGAGGTAATGCCTCGAACGGCTGCACAAAGATGGCCGGGCGAGGAAAGGGGAGACGCCGGTTCACGGACTCAGGACTTTGGCAATGGCGCCTATAATGGCGGTGGCCGCATCTGTAATACATGGTAAAGGTATTTACTGTGCAGTTGCATATTGCACAGAAGATTGAGGGGGCGATCATGTAGAAACGTACAAAATTCTTAAGGGGTTGGACAGGCTAGACGCAGGAAGATTGTTCCCGATGTTGGGGAAGTCCAGAACAAGGGGTCACACAGTTTAAGGATAAGGGGGACCGAGATGAGACAAAAAAAATTCACACAGAGAGTGATGAATCTGTGGAATTCTCTGCCACAGAAGGTAGTTGAGGCCAATTCATTGGCTATATTTAAGAGGGAGTTAGATGTGGCCCTTGTGGCTAAAGGGATCAGGGGGTATGGAGAGAAGGCAGGTACAGGATACTGAGTTGGATGATCAGCCATGATCATATTGAATGGCGGTGCAGGCTGGAAGGGCCGAATGGCCTCCTCCTGCACCTATTTTCCATGTTTCTATGTGATAGATAAAACACCACTGACTATAGCAGGGGTGGGGAGCCTGCGGCCTTCTAAGGCATTAAGTGCAGCCTTTTGAATGAATCCACATTTTATAGAGCAAATCCTTTTATTTTTATTAATATGTTTTTGTTCGTCTTTTATTATTTTAATTTTAATCTTAAAATGAACCCATTTAAAATACCAAAGAGTAAAAGGAAGATTTAAAATATATAATCCTATATCTAATTGAAGTTTCCTGCATGCGGCCTTATTAGATTACAGCTAACTTAACGTGGCCTTCTGGCAAGAAAAGGTTCGCCACCCCTGGACTATAGACTAGTAAAATTCAGAAATCACCTCGCAGCCTCCTGCACTCCAAGGAATTAATTCCAAACCTTTCCCTACGGAAGTCAGAAATCGGAGGTGCAAAGGGACAAGATTCCCAAAAGGTTAATTTGCAGGTCAAATCTGTAGTGAGGAAGGCAAATATGGTGGCAGGCATTTATTTTGAGAGGACGAGAATACAAAAACAGGGATGTGTTGCTGAGGTTTTACAAGGCACTGGTCGCATTGCATTTGAGAGCGGTTTTGGGCCCCGTATCCGGGGAAGGATGTGCCGGCGTTGGAGAGGACCCGGAGGAGATTTACGAGAATGAACCCAGGAAGGAGTGGGTTAACGTGCGATGTTTAGGAAAGAACTGCAGATGCTGGAAAAATCGACGGCGGACAAAAATGCTGGAGAAACTCAGCGGGTGAGGCAGCGTCTATGGAGCGAAGGAAATAGGCGACGTTTCGGGTCGAGACCCTTCTCCAGACTGATGTATGATGATCGTTTAACGGCTCTGGGCCTGTACTCGCTGGAGTTTGGAAGAACGTGGGGGGGGGGGGGGAAGCTCATTGAAACAGTGAAAGGCCTGGACAGAAAGGCCTGGATGTGGAGAGGATGTTTCCACTAGTGGGAGAGTCTAGGACCAGAGGTCACAGCCTCAGAATAACAGGACGTACCTTTAGAAAGAACATGAGGAGGATTTAAAAAAAAAATAATCAGAGGGTGGTGAATCTGTGGAGGCCAAGTCAATTGACATTTTTAAGGTGGAGATGGATAGATTCTTGATTAGTACGGGTGTCAGGGGTAGCAGGGGGAAGGCAGGAGATGGGGTTGAGGGGGAGAGATAGACCAGCCATGATTGAATGGCGGAGGAGACTCGACTCGATGGGCTGAGTGAAGTCGTCTCCCTTTCTCCCCGCCTCTGCGATGATGCAGACTGCGGTGCTTATCAAAAAAACCTCCCCACGAGAGGAAACATCTTATGGGGACGCATCACTGCATGGTTTGGCAGTTCAGGCAACATCTCTGGAGAAAATGGAGAGGTGATGTTTATGGTCAGGAGTCCTCTTCAGACTTGACTCGAAGGTTCCCGACCAGAAACGTCACTTGCCACGTTCTCCAGAGATGCTTCGAGACCCGCTGAGTTACTCCAGTACTTTGTGTCATTTTTTTTGTTTCCCCCCCGTAAACCAGCATCTGCGGTTCTGTTTCTCGACGACTACAGTGGGCGGTCGGGCGAGCGGATTGAGCCTTATGCCCCCGTCCCACTTAGGAAACCTGAACGGAAACCTCTGGAGACTTTGCGCCCCACCCAAGGTTTCCATGCGGTTCCCGGAGGTTTTTGTCAGTCTCCCTAACGGTCGAAAGTGGTTTCCGTTTTAAAAATCGGTAATTTTGTAGTCGAAGCCGGTTGCGATGCTAGTTGAAGGCGGTTGCCGGAGGACAAAAACCTCCGGGAACCGCACGGAAACCTTGGGTGGGGCGCAAAGTCTCCTGAGGTTTCCGTTCAGGTTTTCTAAGTGCGACAGGGTCATTAGCCTGCGGCAGTTGCGTGGAGCGGCGGTGGAAGGAGCCGACGGTATCGCACTAGGCCAGGCGCGATGGGCCTCGAAGGCCTCTGAAGTGAGAAAGGAAGATATTGCATTATTTCTCCATGGGCTGAGGTCAGAGATAGACACTAAATGCTGGAGCAACTCAGAGGGCCAGGCGGCATCTCTGGAGAGAAGGCAAGGGTGACGTTTCGGGTCGAGACCCTTCTTCAGACCTGAGGGGCGAGTAGCTGGGAGAGAGCAACACTTCCGTACCAGTCCATGGCTTTCTCAATTCCTTGATTTCCTGACAATGCCAACGCCCGTTCCCTGGGAAAAAAAACACAAAAATAACATAATTAAAACAAAGCTGAGGCTTTATAAGGCACTGGTCATAGAGTCATAGTGATACAGTGTGGAAACAGGCCCTTCGGCCCAACTTGCCCACACCGGCCAACATGTCCCAGCCACACTAGTCCCACCTGCCTACATTTGGTCCCTATCTCTCCAAACCTGTCCTATCCATGTACCGGTCTAACTCAGGGGTGGGGAACCTTTTCTTGTCGGAAGGCCGCGTTAAGTTAGCTGTAATCTNATAAAGCTGCATCCTTCAATTAGATATAGGATTTTTTTTAAAATAATCTTCTTTTACACTTTGGTATTTGAAATAGCTTCATTTTAAGATTAAAATAAAAATAATAAAAGACAAACTAAAACATATTAATAAAAATAAAAGGATCTGGTCTGCAAAATGTGGATTCATTCAAAAGGCCGCACTCAATGGCCTAGAAGGCCGCATGCAGCCTTAAGGCCGCAGGTTCCCCACCCCTGGTCTAACTGTGTCTTAAACATTAGGATGGTCCCTGCCTCAACCACCTCCTCTGGCAGCTTATTCCATACGCCCAGCACCATTTGTGTGAAAAAGTTACCCCTCAGATTCCTTTTTTCCCCTTTACCTTAAACCTAGGTTCTCGATTCACCTCTGGGCAAGAGACTCTGTGCGTCCCCGATCTATTCCTCTGGTGATTTTGTACACCTCTATAAGATCACCCCTCATTGTCCTGTGCTCCAAGCAATAGAGTCCCAGCCTGCTCAACCTCTCCCTGTAGCTCACACCCTCCGGACCTGCAACATCCTCGTAAATCTTCTCTGAACCCTTTCCAGCTTGACAACATCTTTCCTGTAACATGGTGCCCAGAATTGAACACAATGCTGGTGACTGATCAAACTGCTCTGAACCCAAGGGTAACTTTTTCCACACAAAGGGCAGTGGCTGTATGGAACGAGGTATTAAAGAAGGAACTGCAGATGCTGGAAAATCAAGGGTACACAAAATTCTGGAGAAACTCAGCGGGTGCAGCAGCAGCATCTATGGGGCGAATGAGATAGGCAACGTTTCGGGCCAAAACCCTTCTTCAGACCCGGGGTCGGCCAGGGGAGGTAGTTGAGGCAGGTAGCATTACAATGTTTAAGAAACATTTACACAGGTACATGGATGGGAATGGTTTAGAGGGATATGGGCCAAATACAGGCAGGTGGGACTAGTGTGGGCAGGCCGAAGGGCCTGTTTCCACGTTATGTTACTCTATGACACTCGGTAGATGTAGAAACGAGGAAATGCAGATGCTGGTTCACACAAAAGACACAGAGTGCTGGAGTAACTCAGCGGGTCAGGCAGCATCTGTGGAGAACATGGATAGGTGACGTTTCACAGAGTGCTGGAGTAACTCAGCGGGTCGGGCAGCATCTGTGGAGAACATGGATAGGTGACGTTTCACAGAGCGCTGGAGTAACTCAGCGGGTCAGGCAGCATCTCTGGAGAACATGGATAGGTGACGCTTTGGTCTGGATTTTTCTTCAGAGGGAGAAGAAAGCTGGGAAAGAGGTGGGGGGGGGGGGTGGGGGGGGTGGACAAAACCTGGCAAGTGACGGCCGGATCTGTGGTGCCTGAAGACCCGAAACGTCGCCCATCCATGTTCTCCAGAGATACTGCCTGACCCGCTGAGTTACCCCAGCACTTTGTGCCCTTTCACCCAGTAGGAACCGATAGGAGGGGGGACAATGGGAAAAGCCAACCAACGCAACAGAACGGAACGGACTTCCATCCGTATGAAACGTGGCCTCCGGGGTTAAGGCAAGATTGGGATCACACTTACGCCCTGTTCTGGGAGAATCCCATCTCCATCATCGATTCCAACGCTGTCATCTCGGTCATCTCCTGCAGCCCGGATCAAGAGGATAATCTGTGAGGGAGAACAGAGCAAGTTAAGCATCAGACCCTAACAATGGGCCAGGTGTACAGAGAGCAAACTCAACGTATATGTGTAGGAGGGAACTGCGGATACTGGTTTACACCAAAGATAAGACACAAAATGGTGAAGTAACTCAGCGGGACGGGCAGCGTCTCTGGAGAGCGGGAATGGGTGATGTTTCTGGTCGAGACCCTTCTTCAGACTGAGAGGCAGGGGAGAGGGGAACTAGTGATATGGAAGAGCATGTAAGGTGTGAAAAGGACCGATCGAAGCAGACGATGTTCAAAGTACTGCACAATGGTTCATTGTTGGCTATGGGGAAGGTGACGACGAGGCATGCATTCTGTAAATTTAATCAAGAGGACAGTGAAACTAGTCGGAGAACTCGGGTGGAAAGAGGGAAAGCAAGGGTTACTTGAAGTTAGAGACATCAAGTTCACACCGCTGGGTTGTAAGCTGCCCAAGCGAAATACGAGGTGCTGTTCCTCCAATTTGTGTTTAGCCTCACCCAGACATTGGAGGAGGCCCAGGGCAGAAAGGCTAGTGTGGGAATGGGAGGGGGAATTAAAAGCGCTTGGCAACCGGGAGATCAGATAGGTTTATGCGGACTGAGCGGAGGGTTCGGCGAACCGATCGCCCAGTCTGTTCCTGGTCTCGCCGATGTACGAGAGTCCACACCTGGAATAACGGATATGGTGGTAAGGTTGGAGGAGAAGCAAGTGAACAAAGTCACCCTAGTCGTTCAGTCATCCTGTCGAGTTTCATTGTCTGTATAACTCGTTTCCACTTCGCCCACAGCTAACAATGGCCAGTTTCCATTATCATCGTTACTTTTTTTTGCTTATCTTTCGTTCATTTGTTCTATATTTTGCTGCATCAGCGTCTATATCTGTCGTTTCCTCCCCCCCCCTCCCCCCGCCCCGACTCACAGTCTGAAGAAGGGTCTCAACACTGCCCAGTCCATCATCGGCTCTGACCTCCCTTCCATCGAGGGGATCTATCGCAGTCGCTGCCTCTAAAAGGCTGGCAGCATCATCAAGGACCCACACCACCCTGGCCACACACTCATCTCCCCGCTACCTTTAGGTAGAAGGTACAGGAGCCTGAAGACTGCAACGTCCAGGTTCAGGAACAGCTACATCCCCACAGCCATCAGATTATTAAACAGAACTTCAAACAAACTCTGTTTGCTATATCTGTTTGTTTATATAAATATATATATATATATATATATATATAAATATATATATATATATATATATAAGCAGGAATTTCATTGTCCTATCTGGGACACATGATAATAAGCTCTCTTGAATTGACCGGAAACCACACCGATCTTAAGGGGTTGGACAGGCTAGATGCAGGAAGATTGTTCCCGATGTTGGGGAAGTCCAGAACAAGGGGTCACAGTTTAAAGATAAGGGGGAAGTCTTTTAGGACCGAGATGAGAAAAACATTTTTCACACAGAGAGTGGTGAATCTGTGGAATTCTCTGCCACGGAAGGTAGTTGAGGCCAGTTCATTGGCTATATTTAAGAGGGAGTTAGATGTGGCCCCTGTGGCTAAAGGGATCAGGGGGTATGGAGAGAAGGCAGGTACAGGATACCGAGTTGGATGATCAGCCATGATCATATTGAATGGCGGTGCAGGCTGGAAGGGCCGAATGGCCTACTCCTGCACCTATTTTCCATGTTTCTATGTGATAGATAAAACACCACTGACTATAGCAGGGGTGGGGAACCTGCGGCTCGAAGGGCCTACTCCTGCAACTATTTTCTATGTTTCCTTTTCCCCAGAGATGCTGCCTGACTCGCGGAGGCAATCCAGCTTTTTGTGTCTTATCATCAGCCTGATTCGATGATAGACACAAGACATCTCGTGTGTCCTATGATCTCAGCCCTCAACTCCAACGTGGAAACAGGCAACTAACTAGAGGGGACTCGAGAGACTGCAGTTGATGGAATCTCACGCACAAAGCAATCTGATGAAGGAACGCGGCACGTCAGGCAGCATTTGCGGAGGTGGTGAATCTGTGGAATTCACTGCCACAAATAGAAAAATACAGCACGAGCAAAATGAGTGCAAATCTCTGTTTTAACGATAAATTGGTCAAATATTGGTCACACATATGAAGTGCTAAAGTATTATCTACCTCTTTAGTGACCCTTGGACTATCCTTGATCGGACTTTGCTTGCCTTACCTTGCACTAAAGGTTATTCCCTTGTCATGTATCTACACACTGTAAATGGCCCGATTGCAATCATGTATTGTCTTTCTGCTGACTGGATGGCACGCATCAAAAGCTTTTCAATGTAGCTTGGTACACGTGACAATAAACTAAACTGAAACTGAGTCTCTTGCCCAGAGTTGGGGAATCGAGACCTAGAGCACATGGGCTTAAGGCGAGCGGGAAAAGATTTAATAGGAACCTGAGGGGTAACTTTTTCACACAAAGGGTGGTGGGTGTATGGAACGAGCTGCCGGAGGAGATAGTTGAGGCTGGGACTATCACAATATTTAAGAAACAGTTAAAACAGGTACATGGATAGGACAGGAGGTAGACAAACTCAGCAAGTGCAGCAGCATCTATGGAGCGAAGGAAATAGGCAACGTTTCGGGTTGAAACCCTTGATCAGTCTGATGAAGTGTTTCAGCCCGAAACGTTGCCCATTTCCTTCGCTCCATAGATGCTGCTGCACCCGCTGAGTTTCTCCAGCACTTTTGTCTACCTTCGATGTTCCAGCATCTGCAGTTCCTTCTTAAAACACATGGATAGGACAGGGGTTACACAAAAGGCTGGAGAAACTCAGCAGGTGCAGCAGCATCTAAGGAGCGAAGGAGATAGGCGATGTTTCGGGTCGAGGACAGGTTTGGAGGGATATGGACCAAACACGGGCCGGTGGGACTAGTGAAGTGGGACAGGTCGGTCGGTGTGTGGGCAAGTTGGGCCGAAGGGCCTGTTCCCATGCTATGTGACTGCATATTCTGGCTTTTTTTAAAATCACAGAATGTGCAGCTTAGGGGATCTGCACAGCAACTTTTCCCCAAAAATAAAAAATATTTTGATCAGGAACACTTTGCTTTCCCAATTTTAAACCATGGAAAGTGGCGAGGTGTTTTTTTGCAAGAATGGAAATACAATTGTGGTTGTTGCTTCCAGGTTTATCACCAGCTTTGGCCCAGGTGTTGAGTGTTTTAAGAAGGAAGGAACTGCAGGTGCTGGAAAATCGAAAGTTGATAATTAAAAAAAATGCTGGAGAAACTCAGCGGGCGAGGCAGCGTCTATGGAGAGGAGGAGATAGGGCGACGCTCCGGGCCGAAGCCCCAGGTTTTGAATGTTCCCTCTCCCCAAGCATCGCGGCTCGGGCCTACTTACACCGCTGGATCCGCGGTCTTTCCTACGCGCTGCCGCCGGCTGAAGGCGCGCTCTGGCCGGGGCGAGGGTTCAAATTGCAGTCGGTGTGCCCCGAGCGGGAGGGGGGGACCGGTCGGGTCGGGCCGGGTGGATCCGAGGGCGATGCTCGGTGCTCTCGCCGCCGTCGCCACCGCCGGCTTCTCCTTCTCCTTCTCCTTCTCCCTCCAGCACCACCGGCGCCGCCGCAGACAACGAGGAGGCCGAGCCGTCAATCACCCGGGCCGGGGGGCGGGGCCCGGCTGCCACTCACGGGGTGGGGGCGGGGCGCGTGACGTCAGGCGCGGTGGGAATGGGCGGGGCGCGTGACGTCAAGTGCGGGCCGGGGCGGAATGGGCGGGTCCTGACCGCCGTCAATCATTGAGAGTGGGCGGGGCGCGCGATGTCGATCGTCGAGATGTGGGCGGGGCGGGTGACGTCGCTGCTGGGAATGGACGGGTCCTGACCGCCGTCAATCATCTCGAGTGGGCGGGGCGCACGACGTTTCGATCGTTGGGTGGGGGCGGGGCGTATGACGTCGCTGGTCCAGACAGTCAATCATTGGTAGTGGGCGGGGCGTGTGACGTCGATCGTCGAGGTGTGGGCGGGGTAGATGACGTCGCTGCTCAGAATGGGCGGGTCCTGAACGTGAATCATCGGGAGTGGGCGGGTCATCCCCGTCAATCATTGATAGTGGGCGGGGCGCGCGACTGTCATTCGCCGGGTGTGGGCGGGGCGGATGACGTCGCTGCTGGGAATGGGCGGGTCCAGGCCGTCAATCACCGGGAGTGGGCGGGGAGGATGACGTCAGACAAGGTGGGACTAGACAATAGACAAGAGGAGCAGAGAGGTCCCCCTGCAGATGTGCACAGCCCTGGTGGGACCACATCTGGAGCATTGGGTGCAGCTCGGTCCCCTAATCTGAGGAAGGACATTCTTGCTATTGAGGGAGCGCAGCGTAGGTTCCCCAGGTTAATTCCCGGGATGGCGGGACTGTCATACGCTGAGAGAATGGAGCGGCTGGGCTTGTACACTCTGGAGTTTAGAAGGATGAGCGGGCATCTCATTGAAACATATAAGATTGTTAAGGGTTTGGACACGCTAGAGGCAGGAAACATGTTCCCGATGTTGGGGGAGTCCAGAACCAGGGGCCACACACACACACAGTTTAAGAATAAGGGGTTGGCCATTTAGAACGGAGACGAGGAAACACTTTTTCCCCCAGAGAGTTGTGAATCTGTGGAATTCTCTGCCTCACAAGGAGGCCAATTCTCTGGATGCTTTCAAGAGAGAGCTAGATAGGGCTCTTAAAGATAGCGGAGTCAGGGGGTATGGGGAGAAGGCAGGAACTGGGGTACTGTTTGGGGATGATCAGCCGTGATCACATTAAATAGCGGTCCTGGCTCGAAGGGCCGAATGGCCTACTCCTGCACCTGTTGTCTATGGTCTATTGATAAGAGTAGAATTAGGCCATTCGGCCCATCAAGTCTATTCCGCCATTCAATCACAGCTGATCTATCTCTCCTTTCTAACCCCATTCCAGGTGTCACCCTAAGACTAAGGAGCAGAATTAGACCATTCGGCCCTCGAGTCCACTCCGCCATTCGATCATGGCTGATCTAGTACATTTTCGTGAAGAGGAAAGAGACAACGAGGAAACAGGCCCTTCGGCTCCCCGAGTGCACGCCCACCAGCGATCACCTGCGTCCACTTACAACTAAATTAAAATTGAAATTGAATACATTTTATTCGCCAAGTGTGTATACATACAAGGATTTTGCCTTGGAGCTTTGCTCGCAAGTAACAACACGATATACAGTAGACAATTAAAAATAAAACATTATAATTTAATCATGTGTAGAATGAAATAAAATGTCAGAGCAAAAGGAAGCTACAGACGTTTGGCTGTTGAGTAGATCTCGCGGTTTTTATTTCTGGGTGTGGCGGCTTTGACAGTCCGGAGTCGCCTTCCAGATAACCTAAATCATCATAGAAAATTGAGGGGGGATCTTATAGAAACTTACTACATTCTTAAGGGGTTGGTCAGGCTAGATGCAGGAAGATTGTTCCCGATTTTGGGGAGGTTCAGAACAAGGGGTCACACAGTTTAAGGATAAGGGGGAAGCCTTTAGGACCGAGATGAGGAAAACATTTTTCACACAGAGAGTGGTGAATCTGTGGAATTCTCTGCCACAGAAGGTAGTTGAGGCCAGTTCACTGGCTATATTTAAGAGGGAGTTAGATGTGGCCCTAGTGGCTAAAGGGATCAGGGGGTTTGGAGAGAAGGCAGGTACGGGATACTGAGTTGGATGATCAGCCATGGCCATGTTGAATGGTGGTGCAGGCTGGAAGGGCCGAATGGCCTACTCCTGCACGTATTTTCTATGTTTCTATGTCTATGCTTCTATCAGTCAGAGTATTGAGGTATAGAAGTTGTGAGGTCATGTTGCAGTTGTATAGGACATTGGTGAGGGCAAGTTTAGACCACTGCATTCAGTTTTGGGCACCGTGTTATTAGGAGAGAAGTTATCAAGCAGGAAACAGTACAAACAAATTTTGGAGATGTTGCCAAGACAAGAAAGTCTGAGCTATAGGGAGAGGTTGAGTAGGCCCGGACTCTATTCCTTGGAGCGCAGGAGGATGAGGATCTTTTCGAGATGTGTGAAATCAAGAGATCAAGAGTCTCTTGCCTGGTGTAGGTGAATAGAGGACCAGAGGACATAGGTTTAGGGTGAAGGTAGAGTCTGAGGGGTAACCTTTTCCACACAAAGGGTGATTGGTGTATGGAACAAGCTGCCAGAGGAGGTAGTTGAGGCTGGGACTATCCCAACATTTAAGAAACAGTTAGACAGGTATGTGGATAGGACAGGTTTGGAGGGATATGGACCAAATACGGGCAGGTGGGCAAGATCACGTTCAAATTCAAGAGAGATTATTGTCGTGTGTCCCTGATAGGACAATGAAATTCTTGCTTTGTTTCAGCACCACAGAACATAGTAGGCATTGACTACAGAACAGATCAGTGTGTCCATATGCCATATATAAATACACACACACACACACACACACACACACACACACACACACCACACACACACACACAAACACACACACACACACATCAATAAATAAACAAATAAAGTGCAAACAACAGATAATGGGTTATTGGTTATCAGAGTTTTGTCCGAGCCAGGTTTAATAGCCTGATGGCTGTGGGGAAGTAGCTATTCCTGAACCTGGACGTTGCAGTCTTCAGGCTCCTGTACCTTCTACCTGAAGGTAGCGGGGAGATGAGTGTGTGGCCAGGGTGGTGTGGGTCCTTGATGATGCTGCCAGCCTTTTCGAGGCAGCGACTCAAGATGTACAGGTCTGTAGATTAATTGGCTTGGTATAATTGTAAATTGGCCCTGGCGTGTGTGTAGGATAGTGTTCGTGTGCAGGGACTGTTGATCGGTGTGGACTGGATGGGCCAAAGGGCCTGTTTCCGCGCTGTATCTCTGTATCACTACTTGTCGTGTGTCCCTGATAGGACAATGAAATTCTTGCTTTGTTTCAGCAGAACAGAACATAGTTCTGCAAAAACAGATCAGTGTGTCCATATACCATTAATTGGATCATATTAATCCAATATCAGCAGAATTTGCCCCATCAAGTCTACTCCGCCATTCGATCGTGGCTGATCTATCTCTCATAGAATCATAGAAAATAGGTGCAGGAGTAGAGGCCATTCGGCCCTTCGAGCCTGCACCGCCATTCAATACGATCATGGCTGATCATCCAACTCAGTATCCCGTACCTGCCTTCTCTCCATACCCCCTGATCCCTTTAGCCACAAGGGCCACATCTAACTCCCTCTTAAATATCGCCAATGAACTGGCCTCAACTACCTTCTGTGGCAGAGAATTCCACAGATTCCCCACTCTCTGTGTGAAAAAAGATCTTCTCATCTCGGTCCTAAAAGAACTTCCCCCTTATCCTTAAACTGTGTGACCCCTTGTTCTGGACTTCCCCAACATCGGGAACAAACTTCCTGCATCTAGCCTGTCCAACCCCTTAAGAATTTTGTACGTCTCTATAGGATCTTCGGACTAAGAATGGGGGGATCCTATAGAGACGTACAAAATTCTTAGCCCGACCCGAAACATCACCCCATCCTTTCTCTCCAGAGATGCTGCCTGACCCGCTGAGTTACTCTCTTGTCTTTGCCACTCTGGTTCTTGTCAAGGCGAGCTGGAACATTAGTGGGTGATGTCACACAATGGTTTCCATCGACGCTCTAGGTACCCGAGAATGTTTGAATATATACAGGGCAACAAAAGCCAACATGCTGTTTGTAAAAACACAAAATAGGGGTGGGGGGGGGGGGGGAGGGGGAGAGCCGCGAGCAAAGCAGACCCCCCCTTGGCATTAGGAGGGAGGAAGCTTTGTACCCAATCGCTCTTAACGACAGACAATGGTAAAAATGGTTTTTCATTCCTATCCTAGTTTACGCTGAGGGGGAAAGTAAGGGAGTGGTGGAGATTTAGTCGATGCTGTGATGTTAAGAGACAATTCACAATATTTGAAGTTCTGGTGGCAGCGAGAGAGTTTTGTTTTTCTTGAATTAGTGTCTGGAACCTAAATTAGCTGTTGCTTTGGCCGGGAGGGAAACGATAATAAAACTAACTGGATTTGAAAAGGAGAGGTTGGAACATGCACTGCTCAACTGATGGAGTTCCGAGCCCAAGCCATTGTCAGTTTGTTTCTCCTTTGTGGTAGAAATGAGTGGCTGTTTGTGAATGTAATTGGCCTCGGTTTCCGAGGTTAAAGTTTAGTTTGGAGGGATAGCGTGGAAACCAAAGATCCCAACGCGAGCAAGATGGTCCACACGGCGAAAAGCTGGACGCAGTACGGTCATGGGTAATTTTCATGGCCCCATTTCCGTAAACCGGCTCCCGTCTCCGCACCAAAGATCCCGCCACAGCGGAGCAAAGATAACTAGCGCGGAGACGGAAGCCGGTTCCGGAAACATCCTCGCAAAAATATAGCAAAAGGATTTGAGTACAGGAGCAGGGAGGTTCTACTGCAGTTGTACAGGGTCTTGGTGAGACCACACCTGGAGTATTGCGTACAGTTTTGGTCTCCAAATCTGAGGAAGGACATTATTGCCATAGAGGGAGTGCAGAGAAGGTTCACCAGACTGATTCCTGGGATGTCAGGACTGTCTTATGAAGAAAGACTGGATAGACTCGGTTTATACTCTCTGGAATTTAGGAGATTGAGGGGATCTTATAGAAACTTACAAAATTCTTAAGGGGTTGGACAGGCTAGATGCAGGAAGATTGTTCCCGATGTGGGGAAGTCAGGACAAGGGGTCACAGCTTAAGGATAAGGGAGAAATCCTTTAAGACCGAGATGAGAAAGACTTTTTTCACACAGAGAGTGGTGAGTCTCTGGAACTCTCTGCCACAGAGGGTAGTTGAGGCCAGTTCATTGGCTATATTTAAGAGTGAGTTGGATGTGGCCCTTGTGGCTAAGGGGATCAGAGGGTATGGAGAGAAGGCAGGTACGGGATACTGAGTTGGATGATCAGCCATGATCATATTGAATGGCGGTGCAGGCTCGAAGGGCTGAATGGCCTACTCCTGCACCTAATTTCTATGTTAAAAATCAAAGTTCTTTGGTAAAACATCTTCTCCTCGTTTTCAGAATGATAATTTATTAACACAAACTGTTCTCCCCCCCCCCCGGTTACTGAAATGGATGAAAAAAAAGGCCCGTTGCGTACTACACGTCAGCCCATTGCGGTTTCGGCCCGAAACGTCGCCTATCTCCTTCGCTCCATAGATGCTGCTGCACCCGCTGAGTTTCTCCAGCGTTTCGTGTACACCCAGCCCATAGCATTTAGCAGGAGTGGTCTATCTTGCTCCGCTCTAGGATCGTTGGTGGAAACCACGTCCGCGCCGACCCGCGATGCCCGCGCGTTAACACGAGGGGGCAATTGACATTTATACCAAGCCAATTCGCTTACGAGCCTGCACCACGTCTTTGGAGAGTGGGAGGAAACCGAAGATCTCGGAGAAAACGCACGCGGGTCGCGGGGAGAACGAGCAAAATTCCGTACAGGCAGCCTCCGTAGTCAGGATTGAACCCGGGTCTCTGGCGCTGTGAGTCGGAAGCTACACCGTTACGCCACCGTGCCACGATGTGTGTGAAGTGGGGTTTTGCGATTGTTAAAGACGCAGGACCTTTAGCCCACTTAGCCCGTGCCGGGCACCGAACACACCTCGTGTTATCGTTATCGCGCTTTCTAATCCACCTCCTGCACACCAGGGTGCAGTTTACAGAGGGCCAATTGACCTACAAACACGCACAGGCACGTCTTTGGGGTGGGGGAGGGAACCGGAACGAATCTCGCGGAGAACGTAGCAACTCCACACACGGACGGCACCCGAGGTCAGGATTAGAAACAGAGAAACATAGGCAATAGGTGCGGGAGGAGGCCGTTCGGCCCTTCGAGCCTGCACCGCCATTCATTGTGATCATGGCTGATCGTCCGCTATCAATAACCCGTGCCTGCCTTCTCCCCATATCCCTTGACTCCACCAGCCCCTAGAGCTCTATCTAACTCTCTCTTAAATCCATCCAGTGACTTGGCCTCCACTGCCCTCTGTGGCAGGGAATTCCATAAATTCACAACTCTCTGGGTAACACCTCAGTCTTAAATGCTCCCCTTTATTCTAAGACTGTGTGGCCCCTGGTTCTGGACTCGCCCAACATTGGGAAAATTTTTACTGCATCTAGCTTGTCCAGTCCTTTTATAATTTTATATGTTTCTATAAGATCCCCCCCCTCATCCTTCTAAACTCCAGTGAATACAAGCCTGGTCTTTTCAATCTTTCCTCTTATGACAGTCCCGCCATCCCAGGGATCGATCTGGTGAACCTACGCTGCACTGCCTCAATCACAAGGATGTCCTTCCTCAAATTAGGAGACCAAAACTGGACACGATGCTCCAGATGTGGCCTCACCAGAGTCTGAACCTGGGTCCCTGGCACTGTGAAATAGGAACTCTACCAGCTGTGCCACTGCACCGCCCAAAGTTTGGTCCTTTTGTCCAGTGTGGGAGAAGACAGGATACGAACCCTTCCCTTGCTTGTTCCTCTGCCGTGTGTCTTTTAGACCTGCAGCTCCGTTGAGGCGAGCCAGGCCAAACGTGTCATCGTCCAGGTCAATCAGGCCTCGTTCACCATTCGGTGGTCGGTGGTGACTATTGGGGCAACTGGTGACGATGCGCTCCCCTGTCTGTGTTGGGCCCCCACACTCGCAGGAGGCGCCGGTTCGCGAGCCCCCCCACCTCTTCGTCGCTACTCCATAGCGTCCGACGCCTGTCCTCAAGCGGTTGAGGGTCCTCCACTGCTTTCGGGGGGGCAGGTCCTGGCCAGGGATGTCCATTGATGGGGTCATCGATGTACTGGTGTAGCCTAGATGGTTCTGCTAACTTAGAATCACAGAATCATAGAAAATAGTCACAATGGCCACATCTAACTCCCTCTTAAATATAGCCAACAAACTGTCCTCAACTACCTTCTGTGGCAGAGAATTCCACAGATTCACCACTCTCTGTGTGAAAAATGTTTTTCTCATCTCATAGAAACATAGAAATTAGGTGCAGGAGGAGGCCATTCGGCCCTTCGAGCCTGCACCGCCATTCAATATGATCACGGCTGATCATCCAACTCAGTATCCCGTACCTGCCTTCTCTCCACACCCCCTGACCCCTTTAGCCACAAGGGCCGCATCTAACTCCCTCTTAAAATACAGCCAACGATCTGGCCTCAACTACCTTCTGTGGCAGAGAATTCCACAGACTCACCACTCTCTGTGTGAAAAGTGATCTTCTCATCTCGGTCCTGAAAGACTTCCCCCTTATCCTTAAACTGTGTGACCCCTTGTCCTGGAGTTCCCCAACATCGGGAACAACCTTCCTGCATCTAGCCTGTCCAACCCCTTAAGAATTTTGTAAGTCTCTATAAGATCCATACAAGCTCTATGACTCCCACTGGTCTCTCCATCTTGTCTTGACCCAGGCTGCCTTGGAAAGCAGTCAGCCGGCGTTGCGCAGAGCACCTCTTGGGCTCGCGTGGCAAAGGGGGTTGCCGTGACTTGAGGCGCACTCGTCGGGGTGTCTTTGTGACGGCCTGATGGAGGAGGTGGGGTTCACTGGTCTGCGCCTTTCGAGAGAGGGCCAGCGCGGCTGCCTCTCGTCTGGCGTTGGCCGGGGCGATGCCAGCGAGGGCGGGCAGTTGGTTTACTGGCGTGGCATCTCCGCAGGCGTCCGGAGACAGCCCGCAGGGCCCTGTTGAGGGCAGCATCCAGCTTCCAGGCTGAACCGCTCTGAAAGGGAGAGGTACCACAGGCAGCTCTTCACGAGGAGACAACCCCCAGCCGACAGGAGTTGGCCTGCCCCAGGAGTTGGATGATCAGCCATGATCACATTGAATGGCGGTGCAGGCTCGAAGGACCGGATGGCCTACTCCTGCACCTATTTTCCATGTGTATGTTTTCTATGAAAACCATACGAAAATTGGGAAGAGGAGGGAGAGTGCGATGATTGGCGTAAGATTATGAGTGGGTAAAGTTATACGGCAAAGTAATTTTTTGACTAGGTTGAATCACGGCCTGGTTCGGCAACTCGAACACCCGGGAATGGGGAAGATTATAAGAAGTGCCCAGTCCACCATAGGTACCAACCTCCCCACCAGCGAAGGTGATCTACAGGAGGCGCTCCCTCAAAAAAGCATCCAGCAATCATCAAGGACCCACACCACCCCGGCCACGCTCTCGTTTCACTCCGAACATCGATTGGGACGAGGGTTTAGGATGTGATGTCAAGATTCAAGAACGGCTTCATAAGTTCATAACTTTTTGGAGCAGAATCAGGCTATCAGTCATGGCTGAGCTATCTGTCCCGCACAACCCCATTCTCCTGCCTTCGCCCCCTGAACCCTTGACACCCGTACTAATCAAGAATTTGTCCACCTCCACCTTAAAAATAAATAGCTATTAGAAACATAGAAACATAAGGAACATCGGTACGTTAACCCACTCACCCCTGGGATCATTCTTATAAACCTCCTCTGGACCCTCTCAAGCACCAGCACATCCTTCATAGAAACATAGACAATAGGTGCAGGTGGAGGCCATTCGGCCCTTCGAGCCAGCACCGCCATCCATTGCGATCAAGGCTGATTGTCCCCTATCAATAACCCGTGCCTGCCTTCTCCCCATATCCCTTGACTCCACCAGCCCCTAGAGCTCTATCCAACTCTCTCTTAAGTCCATCCAGTGACTTGGCCTCCACTGCCCTCTGTGGCAGGGAATTCCACAGATTCACAACTCTCTGGGTGAAAAAGTTTTTTCTCACCTCAGTCTTAAATGACCTCCCCTTTATTCTAAGTCTGTGTGGCCCCTGGTTCTGGACTCGCCCAACTATTGACTTGGCCCTCCACAGCCATCTGTGGCAATGAATTCCAGCTTTTTCCAAACAGCCAGCAGGCTCTTGAATGTTACACAACAATGATCTCAACAATGAACTGTTTTGGTTGCACTGAAGAGATTGGGTATTTACAATATATATTAATGATTTAGACGAGGGAATTAAATGCAACATCTCGAAGTTTGCGGATGACACGAAGCTGGGGGGCAGTGTTAGCCGTGAGGAGGATGCTAGGAGGCTGCAGGATGACTTGGATAGACTGGGTGAGTGGGCAAATGCATGGCAGATGCAGTATAATGTGGATAAATGTGAGGTTATCCACTTTGGTGGCAAAAACAGGAAAGTAGACTATTATTTGAATGGTGACCGATTAGGAAAAGGGGAGATGCAGCGAGACCTGGGTGTCATGGTACACCAGTCATTGAAAGTAGGCCATGCAGGTGCAGCAGGCAGTGAAGAAAGCGAATGGTATGTTGCCATTCATAGCAAAAGGATTTGAGTACGAGGAGCAGGGAGGCTCTACTGCAGTTGTACAGGGTCTTGGTGAGGCCACACCTGGAGTATTGCGTACAGTTTTGGGTCTCCTAATCTGAGGAATGACATTCTTGCCATAGAGGGAGGACAGAGAAGGTTCACCAGACTGATTCCTGGGATGTTAGGACTTCCATATGAAGAAAGACTGGATAGACTCGGCTTGTACTCGCTGGAATTTAGAAGATTGAGGGGGGATCTCATAGAGACTTACAAAATTCTTAAGGGGTTGGACAGGCCAGATACAGGAAGATTGTTCCCGATGTTGGGGAAGTCCAGGACAAGGGGTCACACAGTTTAAGGATCAGGGGGAAGTCTTTTAGGACCGATATGAGAAAATCATTTTTCACACAGAGGGTGGTGAACCTGTGGAATTCTCTGCCACAGAAGGTAGTTGAGGCCAGTTCGTTGGCTATATTTAAGAGGGAGTTAGATGTGGCCCTTGTGGCTAAAGGGATCAGGGGGTATGGAGAGAAGGCAGGTACGGGATACTGAGTTGGATGATCAGCCATGATTACATTGAATGGTGGTGCAGGCTCGAAGGACCGAATGGCCTCTACTCCTGCACCTATTGTCTATGTTTCTACATATATGTGATATATAGTGTGTGAGAATGAAAAAGAGAAAACAACGAAAGAAGAAGAGTAGAAAGTAAGAGATTAAGGAGATAGTTATCTATAATCTTGACCATCCCTCACCCAATTCTGAAACAAGTAGCTTCTACGGTTCTGTTGCACCATATGCTTCCAAAAAATCGACAAATGGAGACCAACTCGTTAAAGGGTTTTTTACACCTAATACTGGAGTTTTTAATCTATGGAATTAGGTCATAAAGTCATGTGATAGGAGTAGGATTAGGCCATTTGGCCCATCACGTCTACTCAGCCATTCAGTCATGGCTGATCTCTCTCTCCCTCCTGACCCCATTCTCTTGCCTTCTCATCACCCCCGACACCAGTACTGGCCAAGAATCTCAGTCTGAAGAAGGGTTTTGGTCCCGACAAAACGTTGCCTATTTCCTTCGCTCCATAAGATGCTGCCGCACCCGCTGAGGTCCTCCAGCACTTTGGTCCACCTTCGATTTTCCAGCATCTGCAGTTCCTTCTTAAACACTGATCAAGAATCTATCCATCTCTGCCTTAAAAATACCTTTTATTGATTAGGTTATCTGTGAGAACTGTGCTTACAGGGTGTGTTAAAGCTGCTTCAAGTAGGAATTTCATTGTCCGGTAGCTGGCGCATCGGACAATTAAATACTCAGTCAGAAGAAGATGTCTCGACCCGAAACGTCACCCATTCCTTCTCCCCAGAGATGCTGCCCGTCCCGCTGAGTTATGCCCCTGTCCCACTTAGGAAACCCGAACGGAAACCTCTGGAGATGTTGAGCCCCCCACCCAAGGTTTCCGTGCGGTTCCCGGAGGTTTTTGTCCTCCGGCAACCACCTTCAACTAACATCGCAACCGGCTTCGACTAACAAATTACTGATTTTTAAAACGGAAACCACTTTCGACCATTAGGGAGACTGACAGAAACCTCCGGGAACCGCGCGGAAACCTTGGGTGGGGGCGCAAAGTCTCCAGAGGCTTCCGTTCAGGTTTCCTAAGTGGGACAGGGGCATTACTCCAGCATTTTGTGTCGACCTTCGGCAATTAAACACACTGGAATTGGGTGTGTGATTCGGTGTAAGATTATGAAAGGCATAAATAAGATGGGTTAGACAGAAAAAGATCACAAAATAAGAGGACGTTGGACTTCCTAGCCCAGACACTCAATGGATTTACCATCATCTAGTGTCCCGGCATGGTGGCAGAGTTGCTGCCTAATGCCCCTGTCCCACTTAGGAAACCTGAACGGAAACCACTGGAGACTTTGCGCCCCACCCAAGGTTTCCGTGCGGTTCCCGGAGGTTTTTGTCCCTCCGGCAACCACCTTCAACTAGCATCGCAACCGGCTTCGACTAAAAAAATTACCGATTTTTAAAACGGAAACCACTTTCTTCGACCATTAGGGAGACTGACAGAAACCTCCGGGAACCTCCGAAAACCGCACGGAAACCGTTCCCGTGGGGCGGGGCGCAAAGTCTCCAGAGGTTCCCGTTCTGGGTTTCCTAAGTGGGACAGGGGCATTACAGCTTCGTTCGGGTTCGATCCCGTCGGTGGGTGCGGTTTGTACGGACTTTGTACGTTCTCCCTGTGACCGCGTGGGTTTTCTCCGCGATCTTTGACACACCACAGACATACAGGTTGTCAGGTTAATTGTTCAAGAAGGAACTGCAGATGCTGGAAAGTCGAAGGTGGACAAAAATGCTGGAGAAACTCAGCGGGTGCGGCAGCATCTATGGAGCGAAGGAAATAGGCAACGTTTCGTCTGAAGGTGGGTTTCGGCCCGAAACGTTGCCTATTTCCTTCGCTCCATAGATGCTGCCACACCCGCTGAGTTTCTCCAGCACTTTTGTCTACCTTGTCAGGTTAATTGGCTTGGTATAATTGTAAATTGCCTCCCGTGTTTGTCGAATATTGCTAGTATGCTGGGATCACTCTGTGGGCCGAAGGGCCTGTATCCGAGCTGTATCTCTAAACTGAACTAAACTCCCTATGGCTCACCATAGTCCAGAAAACGCACAGTACTGCCCCTGTCCCACTTAGGAAACCAGAACGGAAGCCTCTGGAGACGTGTTGTGCCCCACCCAAGGTTTCCGTGCGGTGCCCGGAGGTTGCAGGTGTTTGCCGGAGGTTGTAGGTAGTGGAAGCAGGTAGGGAGATTGACAAAAACCTCCGGGAACCTCCGGGAACCGCACGGAAACCTTGGGTGGGGCACAAAGTCTCCAGAGGTTTCCGTTCAGGTTTCCTAAGTGGGACAGGGGCATTACCAACATGCTGAGTTACTCCAGCATTTTGTGTCTATCTTCGGTATAAACATAGAAACATAGAAACATAGAAAATAGGTGAAGGAGTAGAGGCCGTTCGGCCCTTCGAGCCTGCACCGCCATTCAATATGATCATGGCTGATCATCCAACTCAGTATCCCGTACCTGCCTTCTCTCCATACCCTCTGATCCCTTTAGCCACAAGGGCCACATCTAACTCCCTCTTAAATATAGCCAATGAACTGGCCTCAACTACCTTCTGTGGCAGAGAATTCCACAGACTCACCACTCTCTGTGTGAAAAAAGATTTTCTCATCTCGGTCCTAAAAGACTTCCCCCTTATCCTTAAACTGTGTGACCCCTTGTTCTGGACTTCCCCAACATCGGGAACAATCTTCCTGCATCTAGCCTGTCCAACCCCTTAAGAATTGTGTAAGTCTCTGTAAGATCCCCCCTCAATCTTCTAAATTCCAGCGAGCACAAGCCGAGTCTATCCAGTCTTTCTTCATATGGAAGTCCTGCCATCCCAGGAATCAGTCTGGTGAACCTTCTCTGTACTCCCTCTGTGGCAAGAATAAAGCAGCAACTGCCGTGCCTTCCTAAGCACCGGGCATCCTGTGGCTGGGGGGCTCACTTCCTGATACCCTAAAATCTAGTCCGCCATCTACAAAGACACAACTCAGGAATATAGAAATGAAGAACTGCAGATGTTGGTTTACTTAAAATGACACGAGAGTGCTGGAGTAACGCGGCAGGTTAGGGAGCATCTTAGTAGAACATGGATGGGTGACGATCAAGGACTCTCTTCTCCCCTCTCCCAAGAGGAAAGAGGTACAGAGGTGCGAAAATGCTCACCTCTAGATTCGGGGAGAGTTTCTCCCCAGCTTTCATCAGGCAACTGAACAGCCCTCCTCATCGACTAGAGAGGGGTCCAGACCTACCATCTACCTCATTGGAGACCCTCAGACTCTCTTTAATCGGACTTTACCGGACTCTATCCTGCACAGAGTCTTCAGACTCTGAAGAAGGGTCCTGACTCGAAAGATTGTCAAGGGCTTGGACACGCTAGAGGCAGGAAACACGTTCCCGATGTTGGAGGAGTCCAGAACCAGGGGCCACACACACACACACACACACAGTTTAAGAATAAGGGGTAAGCCATTTAGAACGGAGACGAGGAAACACTTTTTCTCACAGAGAGTGGCGAGTCTGCGGAATTCTCCGCCTCAGAGGGCGGTGGAGGCCGGTTCTCTGGATGCTTTCAAGAGAGAGCTAGGTAGGGCTCTTGAAGGTAGCGGTGTCAGGGGATATGGGGAGAAGGCAGGAACTTTGAAGAGAGAAGCTAGATAGGGCTCTTGAAGGCTCGAGAAGGCTGAATAAGGCCCATTCTACGCCTGCACCTAATTTTCCTATGTTGTGAAGATGGAGCGGTGTCAGGGATATACGGGGGGAGAAGGCAGGGAACGGGAATACTGATTGGGGGATAGATCAGCCAGAAGGGTGATCACAGTGAATGGCGGAGCTGGCTCGAAGGGCCGAATGGCCTCTACTCCTGCACCTATTGTCTATCGGAACGTCACCTGCCCACATTCTCCAGCGATGCTGCCTGACCCGCTGAGTTACTCCAGCACTTTGTGTCAATTTATTTATTCTCTCTGGATCGTCAACCTCCTCGCAATAGCAGCCAATACGCCACCTATCTTTGGAACTGTGAGCCCTGGTCGTCACAGAGTTTGCTATACAGATACAGCATGGAAACAGGCCCTTCAGCCCAAAGAGCCGTCGCTGACCATCGGCCACCCGTTCACGCTAGATAGAAACATAGCTAATAGGTGCAGGAGTAGAGGCCATTCGGCCCTTCGAGCCTGCACCGCCATTCAATGTGATCACGGCTGATCATCCACAATCGGTGCCCCGTTCCTGCCTTCTCCCCACATCCCTTGATTCCGTTAGCCCCAAGAGCTAAATCTAACTCTCTCTTGAAAACACCCAGTGAATCGGCCTCCACTGCCTTCTGTGGCGGAGAATTCCACAGATTCACAGCTCTCTGGGTGGAAAAGCTTTTCCTCACATCAGTCCTAAATGGCCGACCCCTTATTCTTAAACTGTGTGTGACCCCCCCCCTGGTTCTGGACTCCCCCATCAAGCAGGACATTTTTCCTGCATCCAGCCCGTCCAATCCCTTAGGAATTTTGTGTGTTTCTATATTATCCCACTTTCTCATCCACTTCCCACACACAAGGGGTGATTTTACGAGGGCCAATTGATCTAAAAACCCGCAGGTCTTTGGGACCTGGGGGGAAACCGGAGCACCTGAAGGAAACCCACGCAGTCACAGGGGGAAGGTGACAACACACAGCAGAAAGACAGACGCACGCACACGGTTAGCACCCGCGGTCAGGATTCTCTGCCTTCGAGACGGCTGGGACTTACGCAGGTGTGGTTTTTCTTCCAGGTTTTTGGGAACAAGATGATTTCCGAATCCATCGGCTCCCTGGGCGTCCACGAGGGTTTCCAGCACGCGGCGAGCGAGCCGCCAGCCTGCCTGCTGTGCCCGAGCCCCGGCCTCTTCCACCACGGCCTGGTGCAGGCCGGGCACGCCACCTGCCTGCTGACGGGGCCAGCCCTGCGACCACGTTCTCCCCGTGCCCCCGGCCGCAGATGGCGGGCGACTACCCCGCGCCCGACATCATCACCATCGAGCACAACTACTGCAGCCGCCGGGCGTCCAAGCGGGCGGGGGGAGGGGGCGGGCGCGGGGCGGGGGCTGCCGGCTCGGCCCGGCGGCTGCTCAGCACCCACCGCTGGAGCTGCGGGGCGGCCGCCCTGCGCTCCACCCGCCAGCGCACCCGCGCCCGGGCCCAAGCGAGGATCGAGGTGGACGAGGCGGTGGATTTGGTGGTGGGCATCCAACAGGCCGCAGGGCAGGCGGTGGGCAAGAGGGAGACAGAGGCCGAGGGGCTCGAGCACCTTCAGTCGTCACGGCAACGCAAGGTCAGTACGGCTCCCCCTCCTCACCCCTTGTCCCACGGAGCGATGCTCCCCCCCCTTCAACCCCCCATTCCCTCCCCCCCACCGCAACGCCGGGCCCCCCCCTCCTCACCCCCCTTGTCCCACGGAGCGGCCCCCTCCTCACCCCATCCCCCGGCGCTCCAATATCCCCCCCTCCCCTCTTCTCCGCAGTGTTGCTTCTCCCCATCTTAGGAACCTCCGCTCTAAGTCCAGGCTTCCTTCTGCAGTTGTACAGGGCCCAAGTGAGACCACACCTGGAGTATTGTGTGCAGTTCTGCTCCCCTAATTTGAGGAAGGACATTCTTGCTATTGAGGGAGTGCAGCGTAGGTTTACAAGGTTAATTCCCGGGATGGCGGGACTGTCATATACGCTGAGGGAATATGCGGAGCGGCTGGGCTTGTACACTCTGGAGTTCAGAAGGATGAGAGGGAATCTCATTGAAACATATAAGATTGTTAAGGGTTTGGACACGCTGGAGGCAGGAAACATGTTCCCGGTGTTGGGGGAGTCCAGAACCAGGGGCCACACACACACAGTTTAAGAATAAGGGATAAGCCATTTAGAACGGAGACGCGGAAACACTTTTTCTCACAGAGAGTGGTGAGTCTGTGGAATTCTCTGCCTCAGAGGGCGGTGGAGGCCGGTTCTGTGGATGCTTTCAAGAGAGAGCTAGATAGGGCTCTTAAAGATAGCGGAGTCAGGGGGATATGGGGAGAAGGCAGGAACGGGGCACTGATTGGGGATGATCAGCCGTGATCACATTGAATGGCGGTGCTGGCTCGAAGGGCCGAATGGCCTACTCCTGCACCTGTTGTCTATTGTCTATTGAGTGTTGGAAAGAACACCATTAAAACCTCCTAGATAGGCACACAGTGCCGGACTAAATCGGCAGGACAGGCAGCATCTCTGGAGGGAAGGAAAATGGGGCCAGTTGGGGCCAAAACCCTTCCCCAGACTGGGAGTCAAGGGAGAAGGAAGATGGAGCTACACGATATGATAGAACTTTATTTATTCACCCCAGGAGGGAAATTGATCAATTGAAGGGTAAGGTGTGAACACAACTGATTGAGGGGGGATCTTATAGAGACTTCCAAAATTCTTAAGGGGTTGGACAGGCTAGATGCAGGAAGATTGTTCCCGATGTTGGGGAAGTCCAGAACAAGGGGTCACACAGTTTAAGGATAAGGGGGAAGTCTTTTAGGATCGAGATGAGAAAAACATTTTTCACACAGAGAGTGGTGAATCTGTGGAATTCTCTACCACAGAAGGTAGTTGAGGCCAGTTCATTGGCCATATTTAAGAGGGAGTTAGATGTGGCCCTTGTGGCTAAAGGGATCAGGGGGTATGGAGAGAAGGCAGGTACGGGATACTGAGTTGGATGATCAGCCATGATCATATTGAATGGCGGTGCAGGCTCGAAGGGCCGAATGGCCTCCTCCTGCACCTATTGTCTATGTTTCTATCTGGAGTGAACGGGTGACTGATGGTCAGTGAGGACTCTTTGGGCTGAAGGGCCTGTTTCCATGCTGTATCTCTAAGTCAAACTCTGTAACGACAAACTCTGCACCTATTTTCTATGTTTCCATGTCTATGATCAAAGCAGGAGGGTCTCGAGCCAAAATGTTATTCATTCCTTCTGTCTGGAGATGCTGTCTGTCCCACTGTGTTACTCCAGCGATTTGTGTCTATCTAACCAGCTCCCTCCACATTTAAAACCTCCCATTGTTTCCTATGTGAAGGAGAGGGAGATCCTGGCCTGGAACAGCTCGGGGCCTAGCAGCGAGCAGGCCGACGGACTGAGCCGGGGCAGCTCGGACGCCAGGCTCCCGCGGACGTGCGAGGGCTTCGGGGAGCAGCCCCTGACGATCCACCGGCTCACCCCGGAGGAGTACAAGATGGTGTTCAGCGCGGTGGTGGGCAAGGCCCTGAGCAACACCGCCTCCCGGCCCACGCGCAAGTGCAGCCTGGAGCTGGCCAGGAAGATCAAGGAGCAGCTGTACAACGCCGTCAACCGGCCCACCTTCAAGGAGATCGTGCACACGGACGGCCGGGTCGAGTTCATCGAGCGCTACAGCGCGTCCAGCCGCAAGAGGGTGCCGCCGCACTTTGAGCTGGACACCACCGGGGAGCCCGACTCTGAGGAGAAGGCCTCGGAGTGGCCGGAGTTTGCCGGGAAGAATTTGTGAGGGGGGAAAACTGCTGCCCCTCAGACTGCCCCCTCTCTCTCCCATCCCCAAAACCCGCCCCCCCCCCACACCCCCACCCCAAAACCCCCCCCCCCGCCCATCACCCTCAAAACCTCCGCTCCCTAACCCCACTCTCCCCCCCACCCAAACCGGGAAAGATGCCCCCCTCAATTTCCCTTCCTCCCCTCCCCCCCCTCAATTTCTGTCCGTCCCCCCACCCAAAAACTGACAGCTGCCCCCCCTCAGATTCCCCCCCCCCTCACTTTTCTGTCCCCCCCCACCCAAAACTGAAAGCTGCCCCCCCTCAGATTCCCCCCCCCCCCCCCCTCACTTTGTCCCCCCCACCAAAACTGACAGCTGCCCCCCCCCTCAGAATTCCCCCCCTCACTTTCTCTCCACCCCCCTCCAAAGTGCCTCCCTTCATTTCTCATCCCTAACCAGGAGCCACCCCCCCCCCCAGACTCTTCCCCCCTCCGTCCTCACTCTGTACCCACCCTACCCCTGAATTGAAGCTATATCCCTCAAACCCGTCCACCCCCCCCCCCCCCCCCCAATCCATCCCCACCCCCCCACCCACAAACTGGAACTCCTTGCTCACTCAAAACTCTCCCTCCCCCTGCTTCCCCCTCCGCAAACCGGGATTACCACCCCCACTCCTTGCCCCCCAAACTGGAAGCTGCTTTCTTCCCCAACCCCCTCCCCCCACCACCACCATCCTCCTCCTCCCCCCCAACCAGCCCCTACCCAAAAGCCTCCCCCCCACCAACCCCTGATCCCCACCCTCCCCCCCCCACATAAAAAACCCGTAACCCACCAACCCCAACCCGAACCTGTTCCTCCCCCTCCTCCCCCCCCCCCCAACGACCACTCCTCCCCCCACCTCCTCCCCCCCACCAACCCCCCCCATCTCCTCCCCCCCACACACCTCCCCCCCACAACACACCTCCACCCCACACAAATTACACGCAACCCTCCCCCACCTCCTCCCCCCCACCAACCTCCCCCCCACCGCCCATCTCCTCCCCCCCCCCCACCACCCCCCCCCCAACAAGACCTCCCCCACCGCGTCCTCCCCCAAACCACACCCCCCCACCTCCCCCCCACCACCGCCCCCCCAACCATCTCCTCCCCCACCCCCCACCACTCTCCACTCCCCCCCAACCCCTCCCCCCCACCAACCCTTCCCCCCCCCTCCTCCCCCCCCCCACCTCTCCTCCCCCCCCCACCTCCTCCCCCCCACCACCTCCACACCCCCACCAACCCCTCCCCCATCTCCTCTCCCCCCCCCCTCCTCCCCCCCCCCCCCACCAACCCCCCACCCCCCCCACCCCCCAACCCCTTCCCCCCACCTCCTCCCGCCCACCACCTCCCCCCCCACCAACCCCTCCCCCATCTCCTCCCCCCACCATAGCCCCTCCCCCACCTCGCTCAACTCCCCCCCCCAACCCCTCCCCCCACCAACCCTTCCCCCCACCTCCTCCCCCCCAGCCCCTCCCCCCCACCACACCCTTCCCCCCACAACTCCTCCCCCCCACCAGCCCTTCCCCCCACCATCCTCCCCCCCACCAACCCTAACCCCCCCATCTCCTCCCCCCCAACCCCCTCCCCCCCACCAGAGCCCTTCCCCCACCAATCCTCCCCCCCACCAACCCCTCCCCCCACCTCCCCCCCCCCACACCCACCAACCCCCCCCACCACCTCCCCCCCCACCCCCAAACTAAACACCAAACGCAATCATTTTTTTAAACTGTATTTGATTGTCCAGAGTTTATTAATCGATTAAAACTGAAATTTTAAAAAGGTTTTCTCTTTTCCCTCCACTTTTGATTCTGTCCTTGGGGGGGGGGGGCAGGAGGTTGAAATGGGCAGCCAGGAAGAGGCCCTTCGGCCCAGAATGTCCGTGCCAGGCACGAGGGTGGGTGAATCTGTGGAATTCATTGCCACAGACGGCAGTGGAGGCCAAGTCATTAGGTGTTTTTTTTTAAAGCGGAGGCTGACGGGTTCTTCATTAGTATGGGTGTCGGGTTTTTCGAGGGGAAGGCAGGAGAATGGGGTTGAGAGGGAGAGAGATAGATCAGCCTTGATCGAGTGGCAGAGTTAACTTAACTGACTTAAGTTGACTCACAGTTTAAGGATAAGGGGGAAGTCATTTAGGACCGAGATGAGAAAAAAAAATTCACACCGAGAGTGGTGTATCTCTGCCACAGAAAGTAGTTGATACATCCACACACACTTATACACACACACACACACACAAGGGGTTGGACAGGCTAGAGGCAGGAAGATTGTTCCCGATGTTGGGGAAGTCCAGAACAAGGGGTCACACAGTTTAAGGATAAGGGGGAAGTCTTTTAGGACCGAGATGAGAAAATCATTTTTCACACAGAGAGTGGTGAGTCTGTGGAATTTGCTGCCACAGAAGGTAGTTCATTGGCTATATTTAAGAGGGAGTTAGATGTGGCCCTTGTGGCTAAAGGGGTCAGGGGGTATGGAGAGAAGGCAGGGACGGGATACTGAGTTGGGTGATCAGCCATGAATGGCGGTGCGCGCTTGAAGGGCAGAATGGCCTACTCCTGCACCTATCATTCTCTGTTTCTAACAGGCTGAATGGTTTAATTCTGCTCCTATGTCTGATGAACTTGTGACGGCAAGTTAAACTGTTCTCATTTCGTTTTTCGGGGTCTATAGAAAGGGACCCCCACCCAAAGCGTCGCCCTTTACCTCCAGTGGATGCAGCTGACCCCCCCCTGAGTTACCCTGTGTGTCTATCTCCGCATCTAGGTTTTGTCCGGTTTTCATTTTGGAGAAACCGCACAGAAACAGGCCCCCCCCCCCCCCCGCGCCCACCAACTCCCACGCCGACCAGGGATCCCCGTACCCGAGCACTGCGCCACGCATTCGGGCCAATGCGCAAATTTTTACCCAGGCCGATTGATTAACCTGCCAACCTTTGTGCGCCTGCGGAGCGTGGGAGGAAACCGGGACGCCTGGAGAAAACCAACGCAGGTCACGGGGAGAAACTGCGCACGGACTGCGCCCGTCGTCAGGATCGAAGCCGGGTCTCCGGCAACTTTACGAATGCGCCAAAGTGCCCCCTGTACACGATTCACCTGCCTCGACATGAACATATCCCTTCCACGTTGCCCCATCTAATGCATTTCAAACCCCCACCAATCTCGGCGTAAAGAAAATTTGCCCCACGCATCTCGATTAAACTTACCCCCAATCACTTTAGAAACATAGAAAACAGGTGCAGGAGGAGGCCATTCGGCCCTTCGAGCCAGCACCGCCATTCATTGTGATCATGGCTGATCGTCCGCTATCAATAACCCGTGCCTGCCTTCTCCCCATATCCCTTGACTCCACCAGCCCCTAGAGCTCTATCCAACTCTCTCTTAAATCCATCCAGTGACTTGGCCTCCACTGCCCTCTGTGGCAGGGAATTCCACAAATTCACAACTCTCTGGGTGAAAAAAGTTTTTTTCTCACCTCAGTCTTAAATGGCCTCCCCTTTATTCTAAGACTGTGTGGCCCCTGGTTCTGGACTCGCCCAACATTGGGAACATTTTTCCTGCATCTAGCTTGTCCAGTCCTTTTATAATTTTTTCTCACCTCAGTCTTAAATGACCTCCCCTTTATTCTAAGACTGTGTGGCCCCTGGTTCTGGACTCGCCCAACATTGGGAACATTTTTTCCTGCATCTAGCTTGTCCAGTCCTTTTATAATTTTTTCTCACCTCAGTCTTAAATGACCTCCCCTTTATTCTAAGACTGTGTGGTCCCTGGTTCTGGACTCGCCCAATATTGGGAACATTTTTCCTGCATCTAGCTTGTCCTTTTATAATTTTATATGTTTCTATAAGACACCCCCCCCCCCATCCTTCTAAACTCCAGTGAATACAAGCCTAGTCTTTTCAATCTTTCCTCATATGACAGTCTCGCCATCCCAGGGAACCTACGCTGCACTGCCTCAATCGCAAGGATGTCCTTCCTCAAAATTACTTTATTAGCTGCGCCCTAAACTTATCTCTGGCAGGTCTGTCGTTAAGATCGAATCTCGACCCTGCTGGAGAATTTAAATATGCCAAGTCAAGTCAAGTTTATTGGTCACCTACGCATACGAGATGTGCAGTGAAATGAAAAGTGGCAATGCTTGTGGATTTGTGCAAAAAAACTACAAAACAGAATGGAACAGAATCACAAATTCACATATTACATATCTGTGGGAGGAAAGAAGATAAAAACAGCAATTTAAAAAAGACTCCACACAACAGAAAATTGGTCCAGTAGAGTTAGTCCCTGGTGAGATAGGAGTTTACAGTCCGAATGGCCTCTGGGAAGAAACTCCTTCTCATCCTCTCCGTTCCCACAGCGTGGCAACGGAGGCGTTTGCCTGACCGCAGCAGCTGGAACAGTCCGTGGCTGGGGGTGGAAGGGGTCCCCCATGATCTTGTCGGCTCTGGAGTTGCACCTTCTGATGTATCGTTCCTGCAGGGGGAACCCAGAAGGAACGATACAGAAGAGAAGTTCCCATAGTGCGTTCGTCCGAGCCTTCTTGTCCTGGGCAGGGCAGTTCCCAAACCAGATCGTGATGTTTCCGGACAAGATGGTTTCCACAGCCACTGAGTAGAAGCACTGGGGGATCCTCGGAGACACTCTGAATTTCCTCAATTGCCTGAGGTGGACAACACGCGCTGCCTTGCCTTACTCACCAGTGCGGCAGTGTGTGTTGTCCACGTCAGATCCTCAGAGATGTGGACTCCCAGGTATTTAAAGCAGCTCACCCTATCCACAGTATCCCCATTTATCCTCAATGGTGTGTATGTCCTCGGATGATGTGCCCTCCTAAATACCCCATCTTGCCAGAGAGGGGGTACAGAGAAGGTTCACCAGACTGATTCCTGGGATGGCAGGACTTTCCCATATGAGGAAAGACTGGATAGACTCGGCTTGTACTCGCTAGAATTTAGAAGACTGAGGGGGGGATCTTATAGAAACTTACAAAATTCTTAAGGGGTTGGACAGGCTAGATGCAGGAAGATTGTTCCCGATGTTGGGGAAGTCCAGAACAAGGGGTCACACAGTTTAAGGATAAGGGGGAATTCCTTTAGGACCGAGATGATGAAAACATTTTTCACACAGAGAGTGGTGAGTCTGTGGAATTCTCTGCCACAGAAGGTAGTTGAGGCCAGTTTGTTGGCTATATTTAAGAGGGAGTTAGATGTGGCCCTTGTGGCTAAAGGGATCAGGGGGTATGGAGAGAAGGCAGGTACGGGATACTGAGTTGGATGATCAGCCGTGATCACATTGAATGGCGGTGCAGGCTCGAAGGGCCGAATGGCCTCCTCCTGCACCTATTGTCTATGTTTCTATTAGTAAGGACAAGGGCTGAAGGTGGATCGGGCGGACTATTTACTTCAGTTTAGTCTGGAGATACAGCGCGGAAACAGGCCGTGCGTCCCCCCGTGTCTGCGCCGACCGGCGATCCCCGCGCGTTTTCTATGTTTCTATGTGGCCCTTGTGACTAAAGGGATCAGGGGGTATGGAGAGAAGGCAGGTACGGGATACTGAGTTGGATGATCAGCCATGATCATATTGAATGGCGGTGCAGGCTCGAAGGGCCGAATGGCCTCTACTCCTGCACCTATTGTCTATGTTTCTATGGAAAGTCCACGATCAGCTCCTTCGTGTTTTTGATATTCAAGAGGAGGCTGTTGTCCTGACACCAGTAGATAAATCTCCGGGAAGGAGTTAGCAGCCATGGTAACAGTGACCAAGTAACACTGGACTATCACACAACAACTACCATGCCCCAGGAGAAATAATGAGGCATTCTCTGCCCTGGAGGTTTTACGATCCATTGGAACGAGGGCAATTGTGGATGGCCAATTGGTGCAGACCGGGGGACACCATCAGAGAAAATCAGTTTTCAACGGCTTCAGCAGTTTGCATTTGGATGGACCCTGTGGTAAACCTGCCAAGTTACGGAATTATCAAAGACTGCTTGGCCCTGACTCAAGCGGTTGCCCTTGGAGTGTTTTCAAAAGAGAAAAAAAACGGATAAGGATGTGTAGAAAGGGAATAAACGTGCCTCGCCTGTTTGTGGGTATGAGAGGGTACACACACACAAAACGCTGGAGAAACTCAGCGGGTGCGGCAGCATCTATGGAGCGAAGGTGATAGGCAACGTTTCGGGCCTAAACCCTTCTTCAGGCTGATGGGGGGGGGGGGTGGGAGGAGGCGAAGAGATGGAAAAAGGAGGTGATGTGGGCGTGAGAGTGTGGGCGATTCAGAACTGGTCAACACACAACACACACGCACACCCTCACACTCACACACACACACATACCCTTACACACATACATGCACACCCTTTTATGCCCCTGTCCCACTTAGGAAAGCTGAACGGAAACCTCTGGAGACTTTGCGCCCCCCACCCAAGGTTTCCGTGCGGTTCCCGGAGGTTTTCGTCAGTCTCCCTAATGGTCGAAAGTGGTTTCCGCTTCTTCTATGTTCTGGCGATCATTTCAAAAAATTCAAAACCGGCCACGACTAAAAAAAGGTTGCCGTTTTAAAAATCGGTAATTTTTTAGTGGAAGCCGGTTGCGATGCTAGTTGAAGGTGGTTGCAGGAGATTGTAGGGAGTGGAAGGTAAGTCCTCCCTGGTGGAATAAAACTGGGTGAAAAAAAGGTCTAATGCCCCTATGTCCCACTTAGGAAACCTGAAGGGAAACCTCTGGAGACTTTGCGCCCCACCCAAGGTTTCCGTGCGGTTCCCGGAGGTTTTTGTCCTCCGGCAACCACCTTCAACTAGCATCGCAACCGGCTTCGACTAAAAAATTACCGTTTTTTAAAACGGAAACCACTTTCGACCATTAGGGAGACTGACAGGAAACCTCCGGGAACCGCACGGAAACCTTGGGTGGGGCGCAAAGTCTCCAGAGGTTTCCGTTCAGGTTTCCTAAGTGGGACAGGGGCATTACTTATACATGCACACCCTCACATACACACTCATATCCTCATTTACACACACACATACCCTCAACTCACACACCTACACCCTCAATTGCACTCACAAACATCCTTTAACACACTAGCACACACAAATACACACACGCACACACACACAAACACTCACTCACATAGTATACTAACTGCTATCATACACATCTGGTAACGCCACAAGTGTCAAACTTCACACGGGTAGGTACAGGAGAGAGAGTGGGGGGAGAAAGAAAAAGAGTGGGAGAGATTCTGGGAGGGGCAAGGATAGAACGGGAGAAAGAGAAAGGGGGGGAGAGTGAGAGGGAGGTAGGAGGGAGAGAGAGAGAGAAAGAGGGGAGAGAAGGAAGGGGGAAGGCGGTAGGGAGAGAGGACGAGAGAGATGGAGAGAACGAAAGGCAGAGAGTGAGAGAGAGGGGAGGAGGGAGAGGGGGGAGGAGGTGGGAGAGACTGAGAGAGTAGGGGGAGGCAGGGAGAGAGAAGGGAGAGAAGGAAGGGGGAAGGCGGTGGGGAGAGGATGAGCGAGATGGAAAGAACGAGAGAGCGGAAGGCAGAGAGCAAGAGAGAGCGGGGAGGAGGGAGAGGGGGGGGAGGAGTAGGGGGAGGCAGGGAGAGGGGGAGAGAAGGAAGGGGGAAGGCGGTGGGGAGAGAGGATGAGCGAGATGGAGAGAACAGAGAGAGAATGCGGAGGCAGAGAGCGAGAGAGGGGGGGAGGAGGGAGGGAGAGGGAGAGTAGGGGGGAGGCAGGGAGTGAGGGGGAGAGGCGAAAGAAGGGGGAAGGCGGTGGGGAGAGAGGATGAGCGAGATGGAGAGAACGAGAGAGAATGGGAGGCAGAGAGCGAGAGAGAAGGGGGGGAGAGAGAGAGGGGAGGAGGAGTAGGGGGAGGCAGCGAGAGACAGGGAGAGAAGGAAGGGGAAGGCATAGGGAGAGAGGATGAGAGAATGGAGAGAACGAGAGAGCGGGAGGCAGAGAGCGAGAGAGAGAGGGAGAGAGAGAGGGGGGAGGAGGTAGGGGGAGGCAGGGAGTGAAGATGGAAGAGAGAATGAGAGAGGGGGAGGAGGTAGGGGGAGGCAGTGAGAGGGAGATAAGGTAGGGGGGAAGGCAGTAGGAGAGAGATGAGAGATGGAAGAAACGAGAGAGCGGGAGGCAGAGAGCGAGAGAGAGGGAGGGAGAGACAGAGGGGGAGGAGGTAGGGGGAGGCAGGGAGAGAGGGAGAGAAAGAAGGGGGAAGGCAGTAGGGAGAGAAGATGAGAGAGATGGAGAGAACGAGAGAGCGGGAGGCAGAGAGCGAGAGAGAGGGAGGGGAGAGAGAGAGGGGGGAGGAGGTAGGGGGAGGCAGGGAGAGAGGGGGAGAGAAGGAAGGGGGAAGGCAGTAAGGGAGAGAGGATGAGAGATGGAGAGAACGAGAGAGAGCGGGAGGCAGAGAGCGAGAGAGAGGGAGGGAGAGAGAGAGGGGGAGGAGGTAGGGGGGGAGGCAGGCAGAGAGAGAAGGGGAGAGAAGGAAGGGGGAAGGCAGTAGGGAGAGAGGATGAGAGAGATGGAGAGGGAGGCAGCAAGAGAGAGATAAAAGAGAGAGAAAGAGAGAAGGGGGGGGGCGCAGTACCCTACATTCTGGAACGTTCCGTGCACCATTAATGAGGAAACACATTGCGAGCATTGTGCGCTCTGTTCCACTGTCAGAGCTCACAATATCGCACTGTGAATTCGCTGACCCATTCGGGCAGACATCCCAGCTGCTGCTGATGCCACCACAAGCCTCGTACTTAACCCCTTCACGCTGCTCCTAAACCACTTCCCTTCTTTTGTCGGCTTCCCGCTAACTCCACAGGGGCAGAGCATGTGCGGGTGCCCTGGGACAGTGAAGAGAGAGCTGCGTTCTGTGTGTCCGAGACTCGGCTTGTACTCGCTAGAATTTAGACGATCGAGGGGTGGATCTTATAGAAACTTAAGGGGTTGGACAGGCTAGATGCAGGAAGATTGTTCCCGATGTTGGGGAAGTCCAGGACAAGGGGTCACACAGTTTAAGGATAAGGGGGAAGTCTTTTAGGACCGAGATGAGGAAAACATTTTTCACACAGAGAGTGGTGAATCTGTGGAATTCCCTGCCACAGAAGGTAGTTGAGGCCAGTTCATTGGCTATATTTAAGAGGGAGTTAGATGTGGCCCTTGTGGCTAAAGGGATTCTGAAAACAAATGGTCGGCATGGACTGGAAGGGCCGAGAGGGCCTGTTTCCGTGCTGTAATTGTTATATGGTTATATGGTTATATGGATCAGGGGGTATGGAGAGAAGGCAGGTACGGGATACTGAGTTGGATGATCAGCCATGATCATATTGAAATGGCGGTGCAGGCTCGAAGGGCCGAATGGCCTCCTCCTGCACCTAGTTTCTATGTTTCTATATTACTCCAGCACTTCGTGTTTAAGAAAGAACTGCAGATGCTGGAAAAACCCCAGCGAGTACAAGCCGAGTCTATCCAGTCTTTCTTCATATGGAAGTCCTGCCATCCCAGGAATCAGTCTGGTGAACCTTCTCTGTACTCCCTCTATGGCAAGAATGTCCTTCCTCAGATTTGGAGACCAAATGCCTGTCCCACTTAGGAAACCTGAACGGAAACCTCTGGAGACTTTGCGCCCCCACCCAAGGTTTCCGTGCGGTTCCCGGAGGTTTTTGTCCTCCGGCAACCACCTTCAACTAGCATCGCAACCGGCTTCGACTGAAAAATCACCGCAGTGAGCAAACGGACCAGTTCGCCAAACACGCTGGCTGTTGTTGTCCCTTCAGCTCTCGCTTCTACCTACCGTAATTTCTCCTCACTTTTGGAATCCTGAAGCAGGATAAATGTCTCTCACGCTTGTCCCGATTGCCATAATTATTTACAGAGCAAAAATTGACAATTGCGGCGGGTTTTAACGGGCATGGGTCTTGACCCGACTGCCGTGAAACCTCCCTCTACTCAAATCCTTTCGCTGTGAATGCTAACATCCCATTCGTATGTGACAATAAATGTCCTTTGTCCTTTGTCCTTCGCTTTCTTCACTGCCTGCTGCACCTGCATACCTACTTTCAATGACTGGTGTACCATGACACCCAGGTCTCGTTGCATCTCCCCTTTTCCTAATCGGCCACCATTCAGATAATAGCCTACCCTCCTGTTTTTGCCACCAAAGTGGATAACCTCACATGTATCCACATTATACTGCATCTGCCATGCATTTGCCCGCTCACCCAGCCTATCCAAGTCACCTTGCAGCCTCCTAGCATCCTCCTCACAGCTAACACTGCCCCCCAGCTTAGTGTCATCCGCAAACTTGGAGATGTTGCATTCAATTCCCTCGTCCAAGATCATTAATATTTCGGGTCTGGAGAAGGGTCTCGACCCGAAACGTCGCCCATTCCTTTGCTCCACAGATGCTGCCTGTCCCGCTGAGTTTCTCCAGCATTTTCTATCTCCCTTCGATTTTTCCAGCATCTGCAGTTCTTTCTTAAATGCGAAGTGCTGGAGTAACTCAGCTGGTCAGGCAGCATTTCTGGTGAGCATGGACAGGTGACGTTTCGGGTCGGCACCACTCTTCAGACCAAAGATCCTGGAGGAGCTATCATCTTTGCTTCAGACAGTGCAAGCTTTTGCTGAAGATTCATTCCGACTGCGATGAGTATGTGAATTTTTTTTAAAAATCGCCCGACTAATTCCGCGCTGGAGTAAAATAAAAATTAGCTTCTAATGGCGTGAACGCCGACAAACGGGGACGGATGTCGCGTAGGGGACCGGTAAAGGAAAGCTGTTTATTTTTACATATAAACCTGCTTTTTTAGATGACCTTAATCAACATTTAACGTTGCGAAACGGTGATTTATTCCTCAATCGAACCGGCAGTGTTTTTCCTGCCGATATGGGGTTTAAATTCACCGCAACTGCAACGTTCCAATCCATCGCGTTCCAGAAAATCCCACTCGCAAGCTGATTTATTAAACACTAAATTCCTCCCATTTGGCCTATAAATTAATGACAATTAGATTTAAAAATCATGTTATATTGTGAATTCTTGAGTGAATGTTATTTGGACACTTAGGCTATTTAAAAATGTTAATCTTTTCTTAAGAAATGGATAGATGTTGAGATCTAGTAATTGCATTTTGTAATTAGCTACAATTGGGTAACTAACTAATTACATGCTTTAATTTCAGGTCATCCAAGTAAGATTGTTTCATATTTGTTTCAGAATGCTTCAATCTATAATAACTGAAAATGTCTTAATTTTTAAGAAAGTTATGGGCTTTTGACTGTCCTAGATCACAGCTTTTGTGTTAAGTCAATGGAAAAGCAATAGGGAACAAGATGCTAATTTCCGAGTATGAAAATGGCCATAACTTTTTTAATACTGAAGATATGAAAGTGAATTAGGCGTCAAATTAAACTTCTTTTGTATGCTTTATCTGACGGGATAAATTGCAGACTTGATTTTTAAAATCTCAAACTTTTGCAACCTTGCTACAAAGCTAGAGGCTAGCGTAAGGTTCCCCCGGAGTTGGAGATGGGTTAAATTATTTTAATTGTCTGGGATCGTGAGCAGCAGTTGCAAGCAAGCAGAGGCACAACCTTTGAGGCAGAGAATGAACGGACGTTTTTTCAATGCGCGAAGGAACTCAGAGAAGTTCAGGACTGTCAGGCGTCTGAAGAAGGGTTTTGGCCTAATCTCCTTCGCTCCATAGATGCTGCTGCACCCGCTGAGTTTCTCCGGCATTTTGTGTGTAAACCCTCGATTTTCCAGCACCGGCAGTTCCTTCTTTAACACAAGGAACCCAGTGGTTTGGTTTTGCAAGTGCTGTTATTCACCGAGCCCTGATTTCGTGTGGAGAGGGCTTGCTTTGGCCCCGTGTGCATCTGACACCGGGTGCACAGACTTCCAAGGGGGGGAGTGGAGAATGCTAACGAGGCGTTGGAGCGCGGGGGCTCTGCATCTGATGGCTGCGTTGACCCTGGCGGTCTGGCTGCTGCAGCTGGCTGCCAGCAACGTGTGCGGTTCCCTTGCCCTGAGGTCTCAGTCCTTTCACACCTTCTCCACGCTGCTGGGCCTCAGCACCCTGCAGGTTTCTCGGAGGCTGAACCGGGTCCCCACCCGGGCCAGGAACACCTTCGGCTGGCTCAGGACGGAGCCCCTGGGCGCCCTAATGCAGGGAGTCTTCCTCACTGGTCTCTGCTTCACCGCCCTGGGCAAAGCGGCAGAGAGCACGTTGCAACCTCGCCCAGTCCGGCGGCCTGAGGTCCTACTTGGGGTCGGGTTAACCAGTCTCCTGGTCGACCTGGGCACCTTCTACATCTTCAGAGGAGCAACCGGCGCACAGGACTGGACCTCCGCAGACACAGGTTGCAAACGCGAAAACAGAGGTAAGATTTTACCGGTGGGGTGGGGGAGGGAAACGTTAATTGCTGTTACTTTTAACACAGTTTGGGGTAGCCCCTGTCAACCATATAACCATATAACAATTACAGCACGGAAACAGGCCCTCTCGGCCCTTCCAGTCCGTGCCGACCATTTGTTTTCCCCTAGTCCCATCTACCTGCTCTCAGACCATACCCCTCCATTCCCTTCACGTCCATATACCTACCTGTCCCACTTAGGAATCCTGAACGGAAACCTGTGGAGACTTTGCGCCCCCACCCAAGGTTTCTGTGCGGTTCCCGGAGGTTTTTGTCGGTCTCCCTAATGGTCGAAAGTGTTTACCGTTGAAAAAAATCGGTAATTTTTTAGTCGAAGCCGGTTGCGATGCTAGTTGAAGGTGGTTGCCGGAGGACAAAAACCTCCGGGAACCGCAACGGAAACCTTGGGTGGGGGGGGGGGGGGGGGGGGGGGGGGGGGGGGGGGGGGGGGGGAGGGGGGGGGGGGGGGGGGGGGGGGGGGGGGGGGGGGGGGGGTGTGGGGGGGGGGGGGGGGGGGGGGGGGGGGGGGGGGGGGGGGGGGGGTGGGGGGGGGGGGGGGGGGGGGGGGGGGGGGGGGGGGGGGGGGGGGGGGGGGGGGGGGGGGGGGGGGGGGGGGGGGGGGGGGGGGGGGGGGGGGGGGGGGGGGGGGGGGGGGGGGGGGGGGGGGGGGGGGGGGGGGGGGGGGGGGGGGGGGGGGGGGGGGGCGCAAAGTCTCCAGAGTTTCCCGTTCAGGTTTCCTAATGCCCCTGTCCCACTTAGGACACCTGAACGGAAACCTCTGGAGACTTTGTGCCCCCCACCCAAGGTTTCTGTGCGGTTCCCGGAGGTTCCCGGAGGTTTTTGTCAGTCTCCCTCCCTGCTTCCACTACCTGCAACCTCCGGCAACCACCTGCAACCTCCGGGAACCGCACGGAAACCTTGGGTGGGGGCGCAAAGTCTCCCCCCCCCCCCCCCCCCCCCCACCCCCCACCCGAGTTCCCGTTCAGGTTTCCTAAGTGGGACAGGGGCTTTACAAGTCACACCATCAGAACTGCCCCCTCCACCGACTCCTTTAAGTCTAGACTGAAAACGTATCTGTTCTCCCAAGCCTTTCCTGACGTTCAACTTAGTTTATTGTCCTGTGCCCCTGATAGAAACATAGACACATAGACAAAAGGTGCAGGAGTAGGCCATTCGGCCCTTCGAGCCTGCACCGCCATTCAATATGATCATGGCTGATCATCCAACTCAGTATCCCGTACCTGCCTTCTCTCCATACCCCCTGATCCCTTTAGCCACAAGGGCCACATCTAACTCCCTCTTAAATATAGCCAACGAACTGGCCTCAACTACCTTCTGTGGCAGAGAATTCCACAGACTCACCACTCTCTCTGTGTGAAAAATGTTTTTCTCATCTCGGTCCTAAATGGCTTACCCCTTATTCTTAAACTGTGTGACCCCTTGTCCTGGACTTCCCCAACATCGGGAACAATCTTCCTGCATCTAGCCTGTCCAACCCCTTAAGGATTGTGTAAGTGTCTATAAGATCCACCCCTCACTCTTCTAAATTCCAGCGAGAATAAGGGGTCAGCCATTTAGAACGGAGACGAGGAAACACATTTTCTCACAGAGAGTGGTGAGTCTGTGGAATCCTCTGCCTCAGAGGGCGGTGGAGGCCGGTTCTCTGGATGCTTTCAAGAGAGAGCTAGATAGGGCTCTTAAAGATAGCGGAGTCAGGGGATATGGGGAGAAGGCAGGAACGGGGTACTGATTGGGGATGATCAGCCATGATCACATTGAATGGCGGTGCTGGCTCGAAGGGCCTACTCCTGCACCTATGGTCTATTGTGTATTGTCACCCATTCCTCCTCTCCAGAGATGCTGCCTGTCCTGCTGAGAATGTTGCGTCCACCCTATCTCTCCAGGCCATCCACTCCAGCATTTTGCGTCCATTACCCATATTCATTCTGTTGGGTTGTAATCTACCCAAGTGGAATACGAGGTGCAGTTCTTCCAGTTTGCCTCAATCCAGGCAGTAGAGGCTACACAGGGCAGAGAGGTCAACGTGGGAATGGGAATGAAAATACAGCCCGCTGAGGAGAGGCTATATTTATGTACCTACTTAATCGATGAACCACTGTTAGTGCCTCCACCAATGTAAAGAACTTTGGCCAACGAGAGTTGTTTTTTAAATGTGCTGTAGAAATCTAAGTGACTTGACTTGCCTTGGTTTGCCACCGGGAGACACGGTAGGCCTGACCCCCCCACTCTGCTGTTCTTGCAGAACTCCTCAGTGAGACGCTGACCGATGTGGCGGGCCGAGGCAAGAGCTGGCGGGGAGAGGATTTGCAGGAGCCCGGGGGGGCCGCCGGCGGAGGGCTGGGCCTGGATTGCCAGAGGGCTTCGCCGCGGGTGCTGGGGGATGCCCCGATGTCGGTGCTCCTGCTGTTGAACGCCTTGGCTCATTACACGGCCTGGCCCTCCTGCTCCGGGGGGCAGTGCCAGGGGGAGGGCAGGGCCGGGCCCTGCTGGCTGACGTACCTGGACCCGGCCCTGGGCCTCGCCGTGGTCTCCAGGGCCTTGTGGGCGGCCTGGCCCCGGCTGAGGGACTCGGGCCTGCTGCTGCTCCAAGCGGTGCCCGGGGGGCTGGACGCGGGGCGGCTGCGGGAGCTGCTGCTGCGGCAGGACGGGGTGGAGGGCCTGCACGAGCTGCACGTGTGGCGGCTGGCCGGGGGGCGGCTGGTGGCCACGGCCCACGCCCGGTGCCGGGAGGCGGGCGCGGCGGGCAGGCTCGCCGCCTGCCTCCGGCGGGAGGGGATGGCGGACGTCACGGTGCAGCCGGAGGTGGGCCGGGGGCCGGGGTGCGAGCTGGCGTGCGGGGAGCGCTGCGCCCCCAGGCTGTGCTGCGCGGGGGACCAGCAGCCCCACTGCGGCCCGGCATCGATGCTCAACTCCCTGCTGGCAGAGGCTCCTCTCTCAGCCTACATCAGCACCGAGTGTGAGACCACCGTCTAATGCAGCACCGGGGCACGCGTGTGGATCTGGCACATTCAAACTAACAATGCACACATTGTGGAATTGGACCACATACTGTCAGCTTCTAGATGAACTGCCTTAACCCAAAATGTTGCCATCAAATCACCCTGAAATCGGATGCTGCCCTGATCAGCCGAGCTCCTCCAGCTGTCCTCATAATCATTCATGGAAACAGGCCCTTCAGCCCAACTTGTCCATGCTGACCAACATGCCCCATATAAGCTTGTTCCATTTGGCCCACATCCCTCTAAACCCTCCATCAGTCTGAAGAAGGGTTTCGGCCTGAAAGTTTGCTTATTTCCCTCAGGGTTTCGGCCTGAAACGTTGCCCATTTCCTCTCAGGGTTTAGGCCCGAAACGTTGCCTATTTCCTTCAGGGTTTCGGCCTGAAACGTTATCCATTTCCTTCAGGGTTTCGGCCCAAAACCTTGCCCATTTCCTTCAGGATTTCGGCCTAAAACGTTGCCCATTCCCTTCAGGGTTTCGGCCCGAAACGTTGCCCATTTCCTTCATGGTTTTGGCCTGAAACGTTGCCCATTTCCTTCAGGGTCTCGGCCCAAAACCTTGCCCATTTCCCTTCAGGGTTTCGGCCCGAAACATTGCCTATTTCCTTCAAGGATTCGGCCCAAAACATTACCCATTTCCTTCGCTCCATAGATGCTGCTGCACCCGCCTGAGTTTCTCCAGCACTTTTGTCTCCCTCTAAACCTTTTCTACCCGTGTACCCGTCCAAGTGTTTCAATCTTTGCCACAGATTCCAGCACCTGCGGTTTCTTGTGTCACCAGTTTTCTCGTTACTCTGATTAAAGTGGATAACCTCACATTATACGCCATCTGCTAATTTATTCTTCCCCATTCATTTAAACTCTGAATCCTTTTGCGCACTTTTTGTGGCCTGCATCGCCAGCCACCTTTATACCACTCGATGTCAGTCGGTTCCTCTCCATCATTAACGTATGAATGTACACAGCTAAAGCAACAATCACACCCATCACTGTCGCACCTCTCTTGCCACAGCTCGTCAACCTGGAAAATAACGGATTCATCCCAACTTTCACTTTTAGAAACATAGAAACATAGACAATAGGTGCAGGAGGAGGCCCTTCGAGCCAGCACCGCCATTCATTGTGATCATGGCTGATCGTCCCCAATCAATAACCCGTGCCTGCCTTCTCCCCATATCCCTTGACTCCACCAGCCCCTAGAGCTCTATCCAACTCTCTCTTAAATCCATCCAGTGACTTGGCCCCCACTGCCCTCTGTGGCAGGGAATTCCACAAATTCACAACTCTCTGGGTGAAAAAGTTTTTTCTCACCTCAGTCTTGGGTAAATGACCTCCCCTTTATTCTAAGACTGTGTGTGTGCCCCTGGTTCTGGACTCGCCCAACATTGTGGAACAATTTTCCAGCATCTAGCTTGTCCAGTCCTTTTATAATTTTTCTCTCACCTCAGTCTTAAATGACCTCCCCTTTATTCTAAGACTGTGTGGCCCCTGGTTCTGGACTCGCCCCAACATTGGAACATTTTTCCTGCATCTAGCTTGTCCAGTCCTTTTAAATTTTTTCTTCTTAACTGACTCCCTTTATCTCTAAATGACTTCCTTGCCCAACATTGGACCATCTAGCTTGTCCAGTACTTTTATAATTTTATATGTTTCTATAAGATTCCCCCCCCCCCCCCCCCACCCCCATCCTTCTAAACTCCAGGGAATACAAGCCTAGTCTTTTCAATCTTTCCTCATATGACAGTCCTGCCATCCCAGGGATCAATCTCGTGAACCTACGCTGCACTGCCTCAATCACAAGGATGTCCTTCCTCAAATTAGGAGACCAAAACTGCACACAATACTCCAGAGTTCGAGTTCAAGATATAGTTCGAATTCGAGAAACATTTCTAGTTCCAGTTCGAGTTCGAGTTCGCGATCGAGATGGTTCGATATTTAGTTCGAGTTCAAGAAAGAGGTCTAGTTAGAATTATTCGAGTTTGCGAGAGTTCGAGTTCGTACGAGATGGAGATAGAGTACAAGTTCGAGATAGTTCGAGTTCGAGTTCGACATAATGTTCGATTTCCAGTTCGAGTTCGAGTTTGAGATATAATTCTAGTTCGAGTTTTGAGATATTCTAGTTCGAGTTCGAGATGTTCGAGTTCGTTCGAGTTCGGGATGGAGCTCGAGTTCAAGATAGTGTTCGATTTCCAGTTCGATTTCGAGTTCTAGTTCGAGATAGTGTTCGAGTTTGAGTTCGAGATATAGTTTGAATTCGAGATGCAAGAGCCCTATACAACTGCAGAAGAGCTTTCTGTCGGTTATCCAGTCCTGCTGATATATTACCCGCAGCTCCTTACCTTGAATAGTCATCTAAAGAAACAGACCCATGCCGGCCAACATGCCCCATCTACGCTAGTCCCAACTGCCCCGCGCTTGACCATAACCCTCTAAACCTGCCCTATCCATGTACCTGTCCAAATTCTTGCCACAGAGGGAGTACAGAGAAGGTTCACCAGACTGATTCCTGGGATGGCAGGACTTCCATATGAAGAAAGACTGGATAGACTCGGCTTGTACTAGCTAGAATTTAGAAGATTGAGGGGGGAACCTTTTAGAGACTTACAAAATTCTTAAGGGGTTGGACAGGCTGGATGCAGGAAGATTGTTCCCGATGTTGGGGAAGTCCAGGACAAGGGGTCACACAGTTTAAGGATAAGGGGGAAGTCTTTTTGGACCGAGATGAGAAAAACATTTTTCACACAGAGAGTGGTGAATCTGTGGAATTCTCTGCCACAGAAGGTAGTTGAGGCCAGTTCATTGGCCATATTTAAGAGGGAGTTAGATGTGGCCCTTGTGGCGAAAGGGATCAGGGGGTATGGAGAGAAGGCAGGTACAGGATACTGAGTTGGATGATCAGCCATGATCATATTGAATGGCGGTGCAGGCTCGAAGGGCCGAATGGCCTAATCCTGCACCTATTGTCTATGTTTCTATGTTTCAATATGTAATTAATAAATGAGGACCCCGGCTATTTTGATAGCTGGGACACCAGATACTAACATGTAATTGATTTAAAAAAAGTGTTGTGATTACGATACGTATATGCTTCTAATAAAAATGATTATTTCTTTCATAAAAACACATCGACTGGTTGTTATTTTAATAATGGGTTGTGCATATTTTGCCGTTGGCAGATATCAAGCTAACTGGCTGTGGTTTCCTGCTCCCTGATAAACCCAAGAGCAGGATGGAGATCCTCACCACATTTAACACATGGGGCTGTACACTCAAAGAGTGTCCATCTACTCACTGCTACAGACCAAGGAGGATTAGGGTGGACAGCACATTTTCTCAATTAGGATGGATGTTCGATAGCCTGCACCTATAGCCAATGAACTGGCCTCAACTACCTTCTGTGGCAGAGAATTCCACAGATTCACCACTCTCTGTGTGAAAAATGTTTTTCTCATCTCGGTCCTAAAAGACTTCCCCCTTATCCTTAAACTGTGTGACCCCTTGTCCTGGACTTCCCCAACATCGGGAACAATCTTCCTGCATCTAGCCTGTCCAACCCCTTAAGAATTTTGTAAGTTTCCTTAAGATCCCCCCTCAATCTTCTAAATGCGAGCGAATTTTTACGAGGATGGAGTTAGAATTTTCTACGAGGATTTTACGTAACCGGCTTCCGTCTCCGCACTAGTTATCTTTGCTCCGCTACGGGATCTTTGGTGCGTAGGCCATTCGGCCCTTCGAGCTGCACCGCCATTCAATATGATTGGCTGATCATCCAACTCAGTATGTAATGCCTTCTCTCCATACCCCCTGAGGAGAATCCCTTTCAGCCACATCTAACTCTCTCTTAAATATAGCCAATGAACTGGCCTCAACTACCTTCTGTGGCAGAGAATTCCACAGATTCACCACTCTCTGTGTGAAAAATGTTTTTCTCCTAACATAGAAACCTGCAACCCATCGAGTCCACACTATCCGTCCACACAGGTTCAATGTTATTCCAGATCATTCTCATCCACTCCCCACACACAGAGCGATTTACACAGGGCCAATTAACCTACAACCTGCACGTCTTTGGGATGTGGGAGGAAACCAGGGCACGCAGAAGAGATCCACACTGTCACAGGGAGAACAGACAAACTCTGCAAAGGCAGCCACAGAGGTCAAATCGAACCCAGGTCTCTGGTGCCATGAGGCAGTCCATCTGTGTTCTCCAGGAATGCTGCCTGACCTGCTGAGTTACTCCAGTCTTTTAGAGAATCCTGAAGATACTCAATATATCAGGCAGCATTTAGGGGAAAACTAACCTTGAGTTAATGTTTCAGGTATTAATATACAGGACTTATTTTTATTGTTTACTAGACCAAGTGCAGACCCGTCGGGTCTGTTCCCCGACGCGCTTTTCCGGGGGGGGGGGGGGGTGCGGGGCCGCATCACACACACTAACCACCCCCACACTAACTACCCGCTTGATATTATATTAATGTTATTAATTAGATCATTTTACCCCAGAACCGCCCTGTCCACTGACGCATAGCCCCCAACTCGCAGGCGCGTCTAGAGAGGGAGAGGGGGGGCAGAGGGTGAGGGCAGAGAGAGAATGGGGAGAGACAGTGAGAGAGGCAGAGCATCGAAGGGCAAGGGCACCTAATTTCTATGGGGTGGAGGAGAGGAAGGGTGAGGGGGGGGGGGTGGGAGAGAGAGATGGGAGGAGAGAGATTGGGGGAAAACTATAACCTCGAGTTGTTTCAGGTCTTAATATAGACTTTAAAAAAAAAAAAATTGTTTATAAGGTAGGGTGATCCCCAGACAGATCCTGATGGCAGGAACAGGTCACGTTTTGATGGGACGGGAGAGGGAACGACAAGCTAGACCAGTGGTTGCAATCTCAGGGCCGAAGACCTCCGGGGAAAAGGCGATTGAACCGGTGGAAAAATAACAGAGCACAACTTAGCCTTCAGATTCCACGCTTTTAATAGTAATGTGTACAAGATAGTCAGGGGAAGACGACAGCAGTCAAAGAAGAGAGAGCAGACAGGTGAAGAAATCTCTTCAGAAAGACCCTTTCTACAAACATTTTCTTTTTCTACAGTCTTGTTGATATGAAAGATTTAAAAGACTGGATTATAAAATACCCTGGACTAGAGAAACTCGTGCTGCAAGTTTGGGATATTTTTAAATTTAATATTTCCCCCCCCCCCGTTTTAATATTCCCCCCCCCCTCCCAACGGCAGAGGAGAAGGGAGCGTGGGCAGGAGCGGAGGCGAGATGGCAGATAGGATTCTTTAAAACAGTGGTTTTGCTTGCTCAGTGATCCTGATGATGGAGGGGGGGGGGGAAGATTCGCAAAGCAGAGGGAAGACTACACCTCTCTCTCTACACTCAGTCCCTGAACGCACTCCCAAGGCCTAGATACAGGTTGGATAGAGTAATGGTCCTTGTACACTATCCTAGGGCTAACTAAATACTATCCCCGCACCACGATTCAACTCTAACCTCCCGTCTCCACCCTGCCTAACACCATCACTAAATAATCACCGGGTTTATTCTGACAATCCCGTGCCCAACTTGAACCATGATCACACAGCTTTATGCACTTAGGAAACCTGAACGGAAACCTCTGGAGACTTTGCGCCCACACCCAAGGTTTCCGTGCGGTTCCCGGAGGTTTTTTGTCAGTCTCCCCAATGGTCGAACGTTTAAAAAAAATCGGTCTTTTTTTTTTTAGTCGAAGCCGGTTGCGATTGAAGGTGGTTGCCGGAGGGTCAGAAACCTCCGGGAACCGCACGGAAGCCTTGGGTGGGGGCGCAAAGGCTCCACAGGTTTGATAAGTGGGACAGGGGCATAGGTTTCCTCATCGGTGCAGCCCAAACAAGTCAGACCTCCATCTTGTGTGCCAGGGGCTCGCGTCTCTATTCGGGCCCCTAAATGGTGGGACGATGGCTGATCTTGCCCAACCGGCCTTTGCAAGGCCTTTGCAAGGCCGAACTCTGTGCATCTGGTGGGCGAGAGATTTTCTTTGAAAGCCAAACCACACACGCACACACACACACACAGTCAAAAGTTTACAGACAAGCTTGGATAATCCAGATTCTGAAATAATCTCATTCAACAAGGAAGAACCAGGTTCTTGGCTCCCCAGCCACCAGAAAATTCAGACACTGGTTTCACCTCGGAAACAGTAATCAGGAACAAATTGCTTTCCCCTCCCTCCCCCGCCGTAGAGATTTAGTTCACAGAGAGAAAGTGGAGGGGGTAAAAATATACTGGGACGAGCCACCCTCCAAAAATAACTCTTCCCAACAAAAACAGAAGAGAGAGAGAGAGAGAGAGAGAGAGAGAGACAGGCCGAAATGTTTACAAAAAAAAGTCCATGCAACTGGTTTCATTAAAGAAAACCCGGCAAGAATAGAAACTCAAATATTATCCAGTCCGCCAGACCTATCCTGGCTGCGGAACGAGCGAGCAGATGGCCATGAGGCGCAGTTTAAAAAAAAATAAAAAATCTTTGTCATCCCGAGGCTCGGAGGTAAAGTGTAAGCACCATTTGTCACTGCTTTTTGTCCCTTTAAATTACCGCAGTTAATATCAGCAATGGAAAAATAGTTTTTTTTTTGATTTGCCCCAGTATAAAATTTCTTATAAAACTCAAAAGTAGCCATCGGTACTTTGGGCCCACTTCACCATGGCGAGAGAGTGAGAAATCTAGGCAACGCAATTTAGGAGCTGGGGGGGCATATTCAAGGGGGAAGCCTTTTTTTCCCCCGATTCTTGAGGGGAGTGGGGAGGGAGAACGCAAGGATACACATTTTCTCTTCCCGTCTAACATCCCGCTGAGGAGTGATTGAATGCAATGTGCAGTTCTGGGGGGCGGGGGGGGGGGGGGGGGGAGGTGCTGGTTTAACACAAAAGGCAGACATACATAAAATGCTGGAGTAACTCGGACGGGGCAGGCAGCCGTCTCTGGAGAAGGTGGAATGGGTGACGTTTCCAGTCTTGACCCAAACGTCATCCATCCACATTCTGCTCTCCAGAAAACGCTGCCTGCCGTGAGACGGTCCAGCATTTGTGTGTGTCTATCTCTGGGGAGGAATGGCATGAGATAAGATATTCAATGCCCCAGCTCGAGAGTTCTTGGTGGCCCTCCGATGTATAGGTGTATGGGGAGGACGGGGGTGTGTGGGGGTGTGTGTGTGGGGGGTGAGAGGAAGGAAGGGGATGCATATACATCGAGGGCAATAGCAAAGTTGGGGGGTGGGTGGGGGGGGGGGGGGGAAGAGAAGGGATATTGACCATCCAGATTGGCCTCCTGCAGTATTGCCCCCTGGCCATCAGATATCAACAGCGAGCGCACACACACACACACACACACACACACACGCGCACGCCCCACCGCCGCGCCCTCACATGGCGGGGCCGGGGTGCTGGGGGTCACGTGAGGCGCCGCCCGTCCCCGTCAACTCAACTCGCCAAGCCGCCGCCATTGCCGACTCACCCGCATGGCGAAAGAGCGACGAGGGCCGTAAGCGGGTGGGGAGGAAGGCCTAACCCCCTCCATTCCACCTCCACCTCCTCCTCCTCCGTCGTCTTAACAATCCCCAGGAGGAGGTCTCCATCCCACTGGAGACGACGGCAACGACGAGGAGGGCGACAGGAGCGCGTCGTCTCCTCCTCCACCACCTCGGAGCCGGCGCACGCGCGGGGAGTTGGCGGGAACTGGGGACGTGCAGGCGCAGAGAGCCGGAGCTGGACGCCCCGGGCAAGAGCACGTGCGCAGATGGCAAGACCGGCGGGGGGAGGGGGCGCAGAAGGCCAAACCGGAGAGCCGTCCGCGTCGGTGGAAGGCCGGTGAAAATGGCGGGAACTGGGGTGGGGGGGGGGGGACGCGCGCAGGCGCGGTGGGCGGCCCAGCACGAAGACGACCCCCTCACGCTTAGGCCGAGGCACCAGAGCCCTAATTCACCAGCGTGGACAGAGACAGAAAAGAGAGATAGAGAGAGAGAGAGAGAAAAATAATAATAAAAGTCATACAAATCTGCCCCAAACCCCAACCCCACCCCCCAAAGGAAGGAGTTTCCTCAGAGGATGGTGGGGGGGAAAACAAAATATTCTAGAACAGTCGACAGAACTACTGGAGGAGGAAAGGCCACACCCCGGGCCTACTCGCTCCGTGGAGCCTCCTCAGGCCCGCTCGCCGCGGATGCGACGTGCCAGCTGGATGTCCTTGGGCATGATGGTGACTCTCTTGGCATGGATGGCGCACAGGTTGGTGTCCTCAAAGAGGCCAACTAGGTAGGCCTCGCTAGCCTCCTGCAGTTTGGGGGGGAGGGAGAGGGAAAAGGGAGAATAAAAACACAGCATGAATGAAACTCAAAACATAAACATTGCAGTGCGGCACACAGTGGGTAGAGTTGAGGCCTAAAAGTGCCGGAGGCTCGGGTTTGATCCTGACTACGGGTGCTGTCTGTGCGGAGTTTAATGCCCCTGTCCCACTTAGGAAACCTGAACGGAAACCTCTGAAGACTTTGTGCCCCACCCAAGGTTTCCGTGTGGTTCCCAGAGGTTTTTGTCAGTCTCCCGAATGGTCGAAAGTGGTTTCCACTTTTAAAAAAAAACGGTAATTTTTTAGTCAAAGCCGGTTACAACGCTAGTTGAAGGTGGTTGCCGGAGGACAAAAACCTCCGGGAACCTCCGTGAACCGCACGGAAATCTTAGGTGGGGGCGCAAAGTCTCCAGAGGTTTCCGTTCAGGTTTCCTAAGTGGGACAGGGGCATTACGCTCTCCCTGCGAAAGTTATGCCCCTGTCCCACTTAGGAAACCTGAACGGAAACCTCTGAGAGAATTTGCGCCCCCCCCCAAGGTTTCCGTGCGGCTCCCGGAGGTGTTTGTCCCTCCGGCAACCGCCTTCAACTAGCCTCGCAACCGGCTTCGTCTAAGAAATCACCGATTTTTAAAGCGAAAACCACTTTCGACCGTTAGGGAGACTGACAGAAACCTCCGGGAACCGCACGGAAACCTTGGGTGGGGGGGCGCAAAGTCTCCAGAGGTTTCCGTTGATGTCTCCTAAGTGGGACAGGGGCATAAGGATTTCATCGCTCTACCCGGGACACACGACAATGAAACACACTTGACCCGCGTGGGTTTTCTCCGGGTGCTCCGGTTTCCTCCCACACTCCTAAGACGTACAGTTTGTAGGTTAATTCGCTTCGGTTAAATTGTAAATGGTCTCTAGTGCGTGGAGGATAGTGATCGCATGTTCGCGCGGACTAGCTGGGCAGTTTCCACGCTGTATATCTAAACTAAGCCGCAAGGAAAAGGCCACTCGTTCGTTCTTTCGAGTCTGCCCCCCCCAACACCCAATTGTAGCCCACATTCTGGAACGTTCCGCCCACTGCGACTCAAAAATCTGCCTTTAAAGGTATCCAAAGACTTTGCTTCAACCAGTCTTTGAGGAAGAGAGTAGTTGAGGCAGGTACTGTAACAGTATTTAAAAGGCATTTGGGCAGCTACATGGGTAGGGGAGGTTTAGGGTGTTATAGAAACATGGACAATAGGTGCAGGAGTAGAGGCCATTCGGCCCTTCGAGCCTGCACCGCCATTCAATGTGATCATGGCTGATCATCCAACTCAGTATCCTGTACCTGCCTTCTCTCCATACCCCCCCCCAATGTTGGGGAAGTCCAGAACAAGGGGTCACACAGTTTAAGGATAACGGGGAAGTCTTTTAGGACCGAGATGAGAAAAACATTTTTCACACAGAGAGTGGTGAATCTGTGGAATTCTCTGCCACAGAAGGTCCAGAAGTCCAGAACAAGGGGTCACACAGTTTAAGGATAAGGGGGAAGTCTTTTAGGACCGAGATGAGAAAATCATTTTTCACACAGAGAGTGGTGAGTCTGTGGAATTCTCTGCCACAGAAGGTAGTTGAGGCCAGTTCATTGGCTATATTTAAGAGGGAGTTAGATGTGGCCCTTGTGGCTAAAGGGATCAGGGGGTATGGAGAGAAGGCAGGTACGGGATACTGAGTTGGATGATCAGCCATGATCATATTGAATGGCGGTGCAGGCTCGAAGGGCCGAAAGGCCTCCTCCTGCACCTATTGTCCATGTTTCTATGTGTCTATGTTCACACCAGGGGCATATTTTTAAAGTTTACAGAGACCAATTAACCTACAAGCGAAAAAGGACTACTCAGCAGGTCAGGCAGCATCTCTGGAGAAAAGGACTAGGCGATGTTTCGGGTTGGAACGCTGGAGAACTCTGAAAGGCGCATGTCTTTTGTATGTGGGAGAGAACCTGGAGCATTCTGAGGAGCTTTCTATGTGAACAAGATTGCATTTTACTAACATCTGGCTGTTGCCAAAATAGTTCAACAGTTCCAGACTTATTCAAATACTTAAATTTAGAAGTTGCAGCTGCTCTGGTGGGATGCGAACTAATATTGCTGGACAGGAATGCTGGCCGGCAGCCACTATCTAGACCGCTACGCCTCCCTATCCCCTAATGCGCCCCGTTCGGAGATGTTTTATTCCCAGTCGGACACCTCTGCCAAAAACTGCTCACGCGGGTCACGTCAGATCTGACATTCTGGGGATCAGGGTTATCCAGCTATGCTCTTTGGCAGGAAGTAGTTTCCACACCCCCCTCCCCCCCCACCCCCACACCCACACCCCACCCAAGAGAGATAGCCCCAAAACTTGAATGGAAAGATGCAACAGATCGGAGGGTTATTCAACAGTCTCGAATTCATTCATTTTTCTGATTATTTAAAAAAAAAAGACACAAAATGTTGGAGAAACTCAGTGGGTCAGGCAGCATCCCCAAAGAACATGGATAGGTGACATAGAAACATAGACAATAGGTGCAGGAGTAGGCCATTCGGCCCTTCGAGCCAGCACCGCCATTCAATATGATCATGGCTGATCATCCAACTCAGTATCCCGTACCTGCCTTCTCTCCATACCCCCTGATCCCTTTAGCCACAAGGGCCACATCTAAGTCCCTCTTAAATATAGCCAATGAACTGGCCTCAACTACCTTCTGTGGCAGAGAATTCCACAGATTCACCACTCTCTGTGTGAACAATGTTTTCCTCATCTCGGTCCTAAAGGAATTCCCCCTTATCTTTAAACTGTGTGACCCCTTGTTCTGGACTTCCCCAACATCGGGAACAATCTTCCTGCATCTAGCCTGTCCAACCCCTTAAGAATTTTGTAGGTCTCTACGAGATCCCCCCTCAATCTTCTAAATTCTAGCGAGTACAAGCCGAGACTGACCACAGTCCCTGTTTCTACAATCTACCATCCTGCATGTCTTTTTTATTTGGGATAAGAACCGGGAGCAGTCCGGGGAGCAGGGAAAAACGGGCAAACTCCACACAGACAGCAACAGAGGTCAGAATCCAACCACTCCGCCTCCCTCCGTGACCACGTCTCGACCGACAGTGGGAGGAGCATACAGCCCACCCAGGAATGGGTCAGTCAGTCGGTCGCTCCCCACCCCAACCCCATGTGTGTATTTACCTATATAATGGTACAGGGACACACTGATCTGTTCTGTAGTCGATGCCTACTATGTTCTGTTGTGCTGAAGCAAAGAAAGAATCTCAGCACTTCAACTCCCCCCTCCCATTCCGTATCCGACCTCTCTGTCCTGGGCCTCCTCCACGGCCAGAGTGAGCAACACCGCAAGTTGGAGGAACAGCACCTCATATTCCGCTTGGGGAGTCTGCATCCTCTGGGCTTGAACATTGAATGTTCTCAGTTCTGTTAACCCTTGCTGTCTCCCCCCTTCCTACCTCTCCCTCAGCCCTCGGGCCCTGGCATTTCCCTCTCTCTCTCTCTATCTCTCTCCCGCACCCTAGTCACACCAGCTTCTCATTTTCACACTACAAACAGCTTACAATGGCCTGTTCCCTTTATCATCGATACTGTTTTGCATATCTTTCATTCATTGTTCTTTATCTCTCCACATCACCGTCTATATCTCTCGTTTCCCCGATCCCTGACCAGCCTGAAGAAGGGTCTCGACCCGAAACGTCGCCTATCTCCTTCGCTCCTTAGATGCTGCTGCACCCGCTGAGTTTCTCCAGCCTTTTGTGTAACCTCGATTCTCCAGCATCTGCAGTTCCTTCTTTAACAAAGGAGGTCATGGTCCTGTCAGGGACACATGACAATTGACTATTTGACTTTTTGATTTGAACCCCAGGGCTGAGCGACGTACCTGGAGGGCGCCGATCGCCGCACTCTGGAAGCGCAGGTCCGTCTTGAAGTCCTGCGCGATTTCTCGCACCAGGCGCTGGAAGGGCAGCTTGCGGATCAGCAGCTCGGTCGATTTCTGGTAGCGGCGGATCTCGCGCAAGGCCACGGTCCCCGGCCTGGGAAAAAAGACAAAAGGAACATTAGACAAGATGACTTAAAGCGAGTCAAGGTTTAACAAAAGGCTGTGACGAAGGGGGGAGAGGAGGGGTGGGGGGGAGAGGAGGGGTGGGGGGGGAGAGGGAGGGGTGGGGGGTGAGAGAGGGTGGGGGGGAGAGGAGGCGTGGGGGGAGAGGGGAGGGGGTGGAGAAGAGAGGAGGGGGGAGAGGAGGGGGGGGGAGGAGGAGGGGGGGGAGAGGAGGGGGTGGGAGAGGAGGGGGGGGAGAGGGAGCGGAGGGGGGGGGAGAGGAGGGGGACTTATTGGCGGGGGGGGGGGGAGAGTGGGGGGGGGAGAGGAGGGGGGGGAGAGGAGGGGGGGGAGAGGAGGGGGGGGGAGAGGAGGGGGGAGATGAAGGGGGGGAGAGGAGGGGGGGGAGAGGAGGGGGGGAGAGGAGGGGGGGGAGGAGGGGGGGTGAGGAGGGGGGGGGGAGAGGAGGGGGGGGAGAGGAGGGGGGGGTGGGAGAGGAGGGGGGGTGGGGGGAGGGGGGGAGGGAGGGGGGGGAGAGGAGGGGGGGGAGAGGAGGGGGGGGAGGGAGTGGAGGGGGGGGTGTAGGGAGGGGTGGAGAGGAGGGGGGGGAGAGGAGGGGGGAGAGGAGGGGGGGAGAGGCGGGGGGGGGAGAGGAGGGGGGGGAGAGGAGGGGGGGGAGAGGAGGGGGGGGGAGGAGGAGGGGGGGGAGAGGAGGGGGGGGAGAGGAGGGGGGGGAGAGGAGGGGGGGAGAGGAGGGGGGGAGAGGAGGGGGGGAGAGGGGGTTTTAGAGAGGAGGGGGGAGAGGGAGGGGGGAGGGGTGGGAGAGGATGGGGGGGAGGGGGGAGAGGAGGGGGGGGAGGGGGGAGAGGGAGGGGGGGAGAGGAGGGGGGGGGATGGGGGGAGGGGGGGGGGGAGAGTCAAGGAGGGGGGGGGAGAGGAGGGGGGGGAGAGGATTTGGGGTGGGAGAGGAGGGGGGGGAGAGGAGGGGGGGGGGGGAGAGGAAGGGGGGGAGAGGAGGGGGGGGGAGAGGAGGGGGGGACGAGGAGGGGGGGGGAGAGATATGGGGGGTAGACTGGGGGGGGAGAGGCGTAGGGGCGGGAGGGGTGGGATAGGGGGGGGCGGGGAGGGGGGGGGGGAGGGGGAGGGGAGGGGGGGAGGGAGGGGGCAGGTGGGGGAGGGGAGGGGGGGAAGGGGGGGGGGGGGGAGGGGGGGAGGGAGGGGAAGGGGGGGAGAGGAGGGGGGGGGAGAGGAGGGGGGGAGGGAGGGAGGGTGGGAGAGGAGGGGGGGAGAGGAGGGGGGAGAGGAGGGGGGGAGACGGAGGGGGGGAGTAGGAGGGGGGGATGAGGGGGGGAGAGGGGTGGGGGGTTGAGAGGAGGGGGGGGAGAGGAGGGGGGGGGAGAGGGGGGGGGAGAGGGGGGGGGGGAGAGGAGGGGGGGGGGAGAGGGGGGGGGGAGAGGAGGGGGGGGAGGATGTGGGGGGGAGAGGAAGGGGGGGAGAGGAAGGGGGGTGAGCGAAGTGTAAGGGGGGGAGAGGAAGGGGGGGAGAGGGAAGAGGGGGAGAGGAAGGGGGGGAGGGAGAGGAAGGGGGGAGAGGAAGGGGGGGAGAGGAAGGGGGGAGAGGAAGGGGGGGAGAGGAAGGGGGGGAGAGGAACGGGGGGAGAGGAAGGGGGGGGAGAGGAAGGGGGGGAGAGGAAGGGGGGAGAGGAAGGGGGGGAGATGGTAAGGGGGTGAGAGGAAGGGGGGGGAGAGGAAGGGGGGAGAGGAAGGGGGGGAGAGGAAGGGGGAGTGGAAGGGGGGAGAGGAAGGGGGGGAGAGGAAGGGGGGGAGAGGAGGGTAGAGAAACGGGTGGGGGGAGTAGGACTGGAGACTGTTTTAATAAGTTATTAAAGTTAGCGGGCATTTTATGCCCCTGTTCACTTCGGAAACGCTGAGACAGGAAAATCTCGGAGGGACTTTGCGCCCCCCACCCAAGGTTTCCGTGCGGCTCCCGGAGGTTTTTGTCCCTCCGGCAACCACCTTCAACTGGCATCGCAACCGGCTTCGACAAAAAAAAAATGACCGATTTTTAAAACGGAAACCACTTTCGACCATTAGGGAGACTGACAGAAACCTTTCGGGAACCGCACAGAAACCTTGGGTGGGGGCGCAAAGTCTCCTGAGGTTTCCGTTCAGGTTTCCCAAGTGGGACGGGGGCATAAGTCTTCATTCATGACTGCAACACATAAACCTCCTCTGTAGTACTAACACCCTTTCCTGTGGTGAGGTGACCAGACCAATACGCAGTGCCACAGTCGTAACTACTGTAATTTTATACTGGTCCGCCATGACCTCCTTGCATTCTGTGCCTCAACCATTAAAGACAAACGCCCCTGTTTGTACTTCCAGCCACCTTGCCCACAAAACCCATTACATTGCGGCCTCTCTGCAACTGCTCCAAGATTCAACTATCCCTTGCAAAGGCGAGCCACGTGCCCTCCTCGCTTGTCATCAGAAAAGATGAAATACCAACGTTATCCTGCATCCCTAATCTTGCTCACCTGCACATTATCCTGCACACCTAATCTGAGGAAAGACATTCTTGCCACGGAGGGAGTACAGAGAAGGTCCACCAGACTGATTCCTGGAATGGCAGGACTTCCATATGAAGAAAGGCTGGATAGACTCGGCTTGTACTCGCTGGAATTTAGAAGACTGAGGGGGGATCTTATAGAGACTTACAAAATTCTTAAGGGGTTGGACAGGCTAGATGCAGGAAGATTGTTCCCGATGTTGGGGAAGTCCAGAACAAGGGTTCACACAGTTTAAGGATAAGGGGGAAAGTCTTTTAGGACTGAGATGAGAAAATCATGAGAGTGGTGAATCTGTGGAATTCTCTGCCACAGAAGGTAGTTGAGGCCAGTTCATTGGCTATATTTAAGAGGGAGTTAGATGTGGCCCTTGTGGCTAAAGGGATCAGGGGGTATGGAGAGAAGGCAGGTACGGGATACTGAGTTGGATGATCAGCCATGATCACATTGAATGGCGGTGCAGGCTCGAAGGGCCGAATGGGCCTCTACTCCTGCCACCGAATTTTCTATGTTTCTATCAATAAGGAGAATTTACAGATTATTTTGCCCAATGTAGGTAAATCAAGAACCAGATATCATAGATTTATGAGGGGAGAGATTTATAGCCCTGTCCCACAGTACGAGTTCATCCAAGAGCTCTCCCGAGTTTAAAAAAAAACAAACTCGTGGTAAGCACGGAGAATGAACGTAGCGGGTACGTCGGAGCTCGGGGACGCCTCTTAGCGGCTCGTAACGCTAACGGCAGGTACTCGGGAAACGCGGTACGCTCGGGAAGACTGGTGAAGATTTTTTAACACGTTGAAAAATGCCCACAAGAGCCCCCCCCGAGTACTTACGAGCTGCCATTGGCGTAAATCTCCGAGGTCGAATCAGGGCAAACTCGGGAGCGCTCTCGTACAGTGGGACAGGGCTATTAAGAGGAACCTAAGGGGCAACATTTGCAGAGGGTGGTGGGTCTGTGTAGCAAGCTGGAGGAGGCAGTTGAGACAGATGTATAACCAAACAGCATTTAAAATACATTTGGACAGGTACTTGGATAGGAAAGGTTTTACATAGAAACATAGAAAATAGGTGCAGGAGTAGGCCATTCGGCCCTTTCACCGCCATTCAATATGATCATGGCTGATCATCCAACTCAGTATCCCGTACCTGCCTTCTCTCCATACCCTTAGCCACAAGGGCTACATCCAACTCCCTCTTAAATATAGCCAATGAACTGGCCTCAACTACCTTCTGTGGCAGAGAATTCCACAGATTCACCACTCTCTGTGTGAAAAATGTTTTTCTCATCTCGGTCCTAAAAGACTTCCCCCTCATCCTTAAACTGTGTGACCCCTTGTTCTGGACTTCCCCAACATCGGGAACAATCTTCCTGCATCTAGCCTGTCCAACCCCTTAAGAATTTTGTAAGTTTCTATAAGATCCCCCCCTCAGTCTTCTAAATTCCAGCGAGTACAAGCCGAGTCTATCCAGTCTTTCTTCATATGAAAGTCCTGCCATCCCAGGAATCAGTCTGGTGAACCTTCTCTGTACCCCCTCTATAACAAGAATGACTTCCCTCAGATTAGGAGACCAAAACTGTACGCAATACTCCAGGTGTGGCCTCACCAAGACCCTGTACAACTGCAGTAGAGCCTCCCTGCTCTTGCACTCAAATCCTTTCGCTATGAATGCTAACATATTAGAAAATCAAGCTCTGTAATCAGAAATTTCAGGGATATGGGCTAAAAGCAGGCAGCTGGAGACTAGCGAAAAAATGGGGGCCATCTTGGTCAGCATAGGCAAGTTGGGCCGAAGGGCCTGTTATTTGTGCTGCGTGACTCTAGGATGGTACAAAGTGGGCTTGATGGGGGTTTTTTTTGGCTCTCGTAACGGACTGCCGTCCAGCCCCCTGGGCCCACAAACCGTGCCTTACCTGTAGCGATGGGGCTTCTTGACACCCCCAGTTGACGGCGCGCTCTTGCGAGCTGCTTTGGTGGCCAGCTGCTTGCGAGGGGCCTTGCCTCGGTAGATTTACGAGCCGTCTGCTTGGTACGTGCCATGTTCCACCTTCAGTATTCCACGCACCTTCCTAAGTAGGCGCAAGGAGAGGGAATTAAAGAAAGGCATTCATAGCAAGAGGATTTGAGTGTAGGAGCAGGGAGGTTCTACTGCAGTTGTTCAGAGTCTGCATGCCTGCAGGCCTACTTTCAATGACTGGTGTACCATGACACCCAGGTCTCGTTGCATCTCCCCTTTTCCTAATCGGCTTCTCGATTTCCCTACTCTGGGCAAGAGACTCTGTGCGTCTACCATATCTATTCCTCTCAAGGTTCTAACTAGTTAATTCACCGAATTTAAATCCCGGGAGTAAGGGCTGAAACAATTTGTATTGCTGCATCTGATTATTGTGGCAAACGGACGAAAATGCAAGTTAGCCCACGGGACCAACTTTGATCCTGGTTGTAGGTCACTCGAATGGTTTGAAAGCGAATGGTCTGTTGGCATTCATAGCAAAAGGATTTGAGTACAAGAGCAGGGAGGCTCTACTGCAGTTGTACAGGGTCTTGGTGAGGCCACACCTGGAGTATTGCGTACAGTTTTGGTCTCCTAATCTGAGGAAAGACATTCTTGCCACAGAGGGAGTACAGAGAAGGTTCACCAGACTGATTATTAAAGAAGGAACTGCAGCTGGAGAATCGAGCACAAAAGGGCTGGAGAACTCAGCGGGTTGCCAGCAAATACTAAGAAGAAATCGGTCTGAGAAGGGTCTCAACCCGAAACGTCGCCTATCTCCTTCGCTCCTTAGATGCTTGCTGCACCCGCTGAGTTTCTCCAGCTTTTGTGTACCCTCACCAGACTGATTCTGGGATGCAGGAACATCCATATTGAAGGAAAGACTGGATAGACTCGGCGGTGTACTCGCTGGAATTAGAAGATTCGAGGGGGGTGGGCGGGGGGGGGATCTGATAGAACTTACAATATTCTTAAGGGGTTGGACCAGGCTAGATGCAGGAAGATTAATTTCCTGATGTTGGGGGATGTCCAGAACAAGGGGTCACACAGTTTAAGGATAAGGGGGAAATCTTTTAGGACCGAGATGAGAAATATTTTTCACACAGAGAGTGGTGAGTCTGTGGAATTCTCTGCCACAGAAGGTAGTTGAGGCCAGTCCATTGGCTATATTTAAGAGGGAGTTAGATGTGGCCCTTGTGGCTAAAGGGATCGGGGGGTATGGAGAGAAGGCAGGTACGGGATACTGAGTTGGATGATCAGCCATGAGCTCCATAGGTGCATGACTACTCCTGCACCTATTGTCTATGTTTCTCTTCTCTAAGAAATCTAGTTTAGAGATATAGTGTGGAAACAGACCCACGGCCCACGAGGCCAGCATCGGAAAAACAACTCCGAGCGCCATTTCCATGCAGGACACCAGGGACAATTTGCAGAAGGCCATTAACCTACAAGGTCTAGTAAGACACAAAACGCTGGAGCAACTCAGCGGGACAGGCAGCATCGCTGGAGAGAAGGAATGGGTGACGTTTCAGGTTGAGGGAAACTAGTGATGTGGACGGGTGAGGTGTGAAAAGAACATATCAAAGGAGACAAAGTTCAAGGAGAAGTGGAACGGTTCATTGTTGCCCGAGGAGAAGGACGGTGAAGCTAGTCGGAGAACTAGGGTAGGGGGAGGGAAAGCAGGGATTAAAAGTAGAGAAATCGATATTCGTTCCACTGGGTTGTTAAGCTGCCCATAGAGGCGCTGTTTCTCCAATTCACGTTGTTCACACCTTAAACCGACATATACAATCACAAAAGGACTGGACAAGCCAGATGCAGGAAAAATGTTCCCCAATGTTGGGCCAGTCCAGAACCCGGGCCCGCACAGTTTAGTAATAAAGGGTGAGGTCATTTAAGGACTGAGTGTGAGAAAAAAAAACTTTTTCGGGGGGGGGGCCAGAGAGTTGTGAATTTGATGGAATTACCTGTAACAGAGGGCAGTGGAGGCTCTTAGTCACTGGATGGATTTAGAGAGAGTTAGATAGAGCTCTAGTGGCCTGGTGAGTCAAGGGATATGGGGAGAAGGCAGGATTGGTGACGATCAGCCCTGATCACAATTCATAGAATAGAGAAAATAGGTGCAGGAGTAGGCCATTCGGCCCTTCGAGCCTGCACCGCCATTTCAATATGATCATGGTCTGATCATACCAACTCAGTTTCCCGTACCTGCCTTCTATCCAGACCCCCTGATCCCTTTAGCCACAAGGGCCACATCTAATCCTCTTAAAATATAGCAATGAACTGGCTCTCAACTACCTTTTGAGCAGAGAATTCCACAGATTCACCACTCTCTGTGTGAAGAATAAGATTTTCTCATCTCGGTCTAAAAAGGGACTTCCCCTTATCATTAAACTGTGTGACCCTTGTTCCTAGACTTACCCCAACATCGGGGAAACAATCTTCTGCCATCTAGCCTGTCCGGACCCCGTGAGAATTTATGTAAGTCCTGAATGGCGTATTGAATGGCGGTGCTGTGCTCGAAGGCGCCGGGAAAATGGCCTCCACCTGCACCTTTGTCTATTGGCAATGCTATCTGTCCATGTTGGGCCTCAATCTGACAGCGGAGGAGCACCAGGACAGAATGGTCAGTGTGGGAATGGGAACGATGGCCAATCACACTTGCAACACCTGCCTGTTTGTTCGTTACTAGTGGTCCCCGACTAGACAATTACGACGCTGTTCCCGAGGAGCAGTGAAAAGCTTTTGTTGCGTGCGAACCAATTAACAAGGACCCAAGGCACTGCAGGGCGGGGCAGAGGTAGAGCCGCTGCCTCACACAGCGCGAGAGACCCAGGTTCGATCCTGACAACCGGCGCAGTCCGTACGGAGTTTGAAATTCTCCATGTGACCGAGTGTCGGCTTTCTCCAGGTGCTCCAGTTTCACTCCCGCATCACTGATAGAAACATTAGAAAAAAATAGGTGCAGGAGTACTGGTGCACAATTCGGGTCGCCAAATTTAGGAAAGATAGTCAACAACAATGGAGGAGGGCAGGGAGGAGATCTTACGTGATCGTTGCCCGGGTTTCAGCACTAAGTTGCAGGAGAAAGGTTTGAAACAAGATAAGTCTTTATTCTTTGGAGCGCAGAATGTTAAAGGGGGGGGATTGATAGGGTCCTGATGTTGGGATGTTTCCGCTGTTGGGGGAAATCCAGAATAGGGGTCAAGTTTAAGATAAGGGGAAGTCTGCAACAGGGTCTTGGTGAGGCCAACACCTGGGAGTATTGCGTTACAGTTTTGAGTCTCCTAATCTGAGGGAGAAAGGATTCTTGCCATCGAGGGAGTACAGATAAGTTCACCAGGACCTGATTCCTGGGATGCAGGACTACCATATGAAGACTACGGTGGATAGACTCGGCTTGTACTCGCTGGAATTTAGAAGATTGAGGGGGGATCTCATAGAGGACTTACAAATTCTTATGGGGTTTGGACAGGCTAGATGCAGGAAGTTGTTCCGATGTTGGGGAAGTCCAGGACAAGGGATCACAGTTAAGGCATAAGGGGAAAGTCTTTTAGGACGAGATTGAGAAAATCATTTTTTTCACACAGCGAGTTGTGAATCTGTGGAATTCTCTGCCACAGAAGGTAGTTGAGGCCAGTTCATTGGCTATATTTAAGAGGGAGTTGGATGTGGCCCTTGTGGCTAAAGGGATCAGGGGGTATGGAGAGAAGCAGCGTACAGGATACTGAGTTTGGTATGATCAGCGATGATCATATTGAATGGCGGTGCAAGCTCGAAGGGCCGAATGGCCTCCTCCTGCACCTATTGTCTATGTTTCAATACCAGAGTCAATTTTCTATCAGGAATATTTTCTTTTCGAGGGTATTTTTAAATTCCTGTTTTGTAGTAATTGCCTGTGTGTGTGTGTGTGTGTGTGTGTGTGTGTGTGTGTGTGTGTGTGTGTGTGTGTGTGTGTGTGTGTGTGTGTGTGTGTGTGTGTGTGTGTGTGTGTGTGTGTGTGTGTGTGTGTGTGTTCCTTATTTTTTGAAAAAAAGGGGGAAGGATAAGAGGCTTATCGCCTGTTTTATATCTGCTCTTGTTGGATTAATTTTGCCACTGAATCTACATTTTATTTTGTTTCTGAGCATTTTAAAGAATTATTGAGTGCTCCAATGCGAGCCTTTAAGTTTGTATCTTGAGATATAGTGGCTGTTTCTATCAGGACAAAGGGTCACAGTCGTAGGATAGGGGGGGGAATTCCTTTAGGACCGAGATGAGGAAAAGATTTTTCACACAGAGAGTGGTGAGTCTGTGGAATTCTCTGCCACAGAAGGTAGTTGAGGCCAGTTCATTGGCTATATTTAAGAGGGAGTTGGATGTGGCCCTTGTGGCTAAAGGGATCAGGGGGTATGGAGAGAAGGCAGGTACAGGATACTGAGTTGGATGGTCAGCCATGATCATATTGAATGGCGGTGCAGGCTCGAAGGGCCGAATGGCCTCCACCTGCACCTATTGTCTATGTTTCTATGTTTCAAATAGGCAAGAATGTTTGTCCGTTCATTGTTCATTGTTAGCTTAATGACACAGCACGGAAACAGGCCCTTCGGCCCACCGAGTCCGCTTTGACCAGTAATCCCCGCGCACGGACAATATCCTACACATTACGGACAATTTATCATTTTTGCTGAAGCCTAATTAACCTACAAACTTGTACACCTTTGGAGTATGTGACGAAACCAGAGCACCCAGGGGAAACTCACGGGGGGGACACACATGTCCGTTAACACTGTCTCCAGGGGATAAAAGCTGGGACACGATTCTTGGAGGGTCCTCCCAATCAGAAATGTCAGTATCCAAGATGCTGCCTTGGACCCGGCTGAGTTTGGTTATAGAGTTACAGCATAGAAAAAAAACAGACCACCGAGTACCCACCATACAGACGATCCCCCGCACACATCCCCAATCAACACGCACTGGGACAATTTTAAATTATATCAAAACCAATTCACTACAAACCAGTACATCTAGCTCTTAGGGCAAAAGGAATCAAGGGATATGGGAAAAAAAGCAGGAACGGGGTACTGATTTTAAATGATAAGCCATAATCGTATTTAATGGCGGTGCTGGCTCAAAGGGCCAAATGGCCTACTATATAACCATATAACAATTACAGCACGGAAACAGGCCAACATCGGGAACAATCTTCCTGCATCTAGCCTGTCCAACTCCTTAAGAATTTTGTAAGTTTCTATAAGATCCCCCCTCAATCTTTTCCTCATCTCGGTCCTAAAGGAATTCCCCCTTATCCTTAGACTGTGACCCCTTGTCCTGATAGAAACAGCCACTATATCTCAAGATACAAACTTAAAGGCTCGCATTGGAGCACTCAATAATTCTTTAAAATGCTCAGAAACTAAATAAAATGTAGATTCAGTGGCAAAATTAATCCAACAATATAACTATAAACAGGTGATGAGCCTTTTATCCTTCCCCCCTTTTTTTCCCAAAATAAGGAACACACACACACACAGCAAGAACTACAAAACAGGAATTTAAAAATACCCTCAAAAAGAAAATATTCCTGATAGAAAATTAACTGGCATCAAACAGCCACTATATCTCAAGATACATTAAAGGCTCGCATTGGGAGCAATCAATAATTCTTAAAAAATGTCAGAAACTAATAAAATGTGATTTCAGTGGCAAAATTAATCCAAACAAATAAAATATAAACAGGTGATGAGCCTTTTTATCCTTTCCCCCCTTTTTCCCCCCCAAAAAAAAACAAGGTACACAACAAACACACACCACCACACACACACACACACACACACAGCAAGAACTACAAAACAGGAATTTAAAAATACCCTCAAAAAGAAAATATTCCTGATAGAAAATTAACTCTGGCATCAACAGCCACTATATCTCAAGATACAAACTTAAAGGCTCGCATTGGAGCACTCAATAATTCTTTAAAATGCTCAGAAACTAAATAAAATGTAGATTCAGTGGCAAAATTAATCCAACAAAATAAAATATAAACAGGTGATGAGCCTTTTATCCTTCCCCCCTTTTTTCCCCCAAAAAATAAGGGAAACACACAACAGCAAGAACTACAAAAAAGGAATTTAAAAATACCCTCGAAGTAAAGATTCCTGATAGAAAAATTAACTCTGGTATGGAAACAGCATTATCTCAACATAACAAACTTAAAGGTGGGCGCTGTAAACCTGACTCGATTGGAAGCATCAATAATTCTCTTTAACATGCTCAGAAACAAATATAAACATGTAGATTCAGTGGCAAAAATTTAAATCCACAAGATGTGGACATAAAACAGGTGTTGAGCCTTTATCGTCTCCCCCCCACCCCCAATAAAAAATAGAGCCAAAAATGAGGAACACACCAACATAATAAGGGGAGCTCGATCTCTCCTCTAGAAGTCGTTTGTTTCGTATCATTTTAAACCGGTTGTAAATTCTGGCAGGAATTCTAAAACCGACAGGAGAGAGAGGGGAGGGGATAAAACTTTATTTTTTTTTGTCCCCACCCAAAGTGCAAATGCTTGAGAGAGAGAGGGGGGGATTAAAAAGATATGTAGATATCACTCTCGTCTTCCACGGGCAAACTTCTTTTGACTATTCTCTCACGTATTTTGTGGGATGACAGACGGCACCTCGGTGTGTGTGTGTCTGTCTCTCTCAACACATATTTATATATACACACACACCACACAAAGGACTAAATGGTGATCGAACCTAAAACCCCTCAGAGCTCAGGCAAACAAAGCAACAAGATAGTATCAGGGTTTTTTAAACCCAACAGGAGATGAGAAACGAGGATGGAATGTAATCAGCGCCTGATACAACAAGACAGTTGCAAACATGTAACAATTAAAACATACATGGAATCGATGCTTGAAACAACAAGGGATTTAGTGTGACAAGTCGTCCTCTTACACCCAGTAATGGACACAACAGAAAACAGGGGATGGATGCCGCCTAACTCACTTCAGCTGTATCCTCTGAAAAAAAATCCATGTGGAAAGGCTTGGAGGAGTGGGGAGGGTGTTTGTTACATGGGTAGTTTTTTTGTGGGGAGACAGGGGAGAGTAAATTGAGAGGCTCAACCTCCCTTGTCAGTTCCCCACTTTCCTGTTACGCAGACACAACGAGTCTTCCCCTCCCCTCCAGCAACTCACTCCAAGCAGCCCCAAGCAACTCGGGGGGAGAGTGGGGGGAGCTCGCCAGCCAATGTCGAGCGGCCAAAACCCAGCCTACATTCATAAAAGCTGGCGAGAAGAACCGCGCGGCAATTCAAAAAAATTACCCCCACCCCTGGTGAAACTGTCCCATAAAATTCTCCACCACAGAAAAATGCTAGGCAGCAAACTTTCTCAGATGCAATTAAAGTGGAAATGGGGGGGGGTTAAAAAGAAATAAAAATAAAAAAGAAATTGTAAGATTAAATGAGAACTTACAGTTTGGGAGCTTGACCTGCATTTTATCTTCTTCGAGTCCGTTGCGATCTCAGTACCAGTATCCGGTGCAGGTCGGTTCGGTTCGGTTCGGCCAGGTCCTGGGGGGGCTGCACTGGGAGGGGGGGGGGTTGTCGATCACACTAAGTAGATTGGGATGGGGGGGCACACAAAAGGCTGGAGAAACTCAGCGGGTGCAGCAGGAGCGGAGGAGCGGAGGAGATAGGTGACGTTTCGGGTCGAGACCCTTCTTCCGAGAGAGTCGAGACCCTTCTCCGGTAGGTGGGACGCTGTCTGTACTGCTCCACAGCTGCCTGTGTCTTCTGCCTGGTAGTTCCATGCTTTGCACCTCCCCTGCTCCACTCGTAATCTGCTGAGGGTCTTCCAGGTTGGCCGCGGGAGGTCGTGCCCGCTGGCGAGGCATTCAGTCGGAGTGAATCCTCTCTCCGTCCGGTCGTGGGCTTGTGCGTTGAGCTGGTTCCGTTCATCTTTCCATTCATCTTTCCAGGCTTACCCAAGCTGTATTTTATGAGGAGTTACGATACGATGAGGGATTACGTGAAGACCCCGCCAGCACGCATGCGTGACATTCTTCAAAGCAGCGGTGTGAAATCACAGATAGCAGAGTTGACTAAGATAGTAAGATAAGAGAACTAGCATACCAGTTGACCTTTATAATAGAGGGTTGGGAGCGGAGGGCACGTAATCCCTCGTCGTAACTCGTCATAAAATAAGGGGCAAACTTCAAACTGGTAAGTTCTCATTTAATCTTACTATTTTACTTCGGAGTCACGTGAGCGACCACGTGAAGATTTTAAAGCTCTGTGATTTCATGCCCTGGAAACGAGTCCATGCTCACACACTGCCATAATGACAAATGGAGGAAGTATAGAAACATAGAATCATAGAAAAATAGGTGCAGGAGTAGGCCATTCGGCCCTTCGAGCCTGCACCGCCATTCAATATGAGCACGGCTGATCATCCAACCCAGTATCCCGTACCTGCTTTCTCTCCGTACCCCCTGATCCCTTTAGCCACAAGAGCCACATCCAACTCCCTCTTGAATATAGCCAATGAACTGGTCTCAACTACCTTCTGTGGCAGAGAATTCCAGAGACTCACCGCTCTCTGTGTAAAGAATGTTTTCCTCATCTCGGTCCTAAAGGAATTCCCCCTGATCAGAGCGGTGCTGATCTACTATCTACCTCATTGGAGACCCTCGGACTATCCTTGATCGGACTTTGCTGGCTTTGCCTTGCACTAAACATTATTCCCTTATCATATATTTCCTGATCAAAAAGGGGCTGCCCTGCCTGCAGTGTTCGTCTTTTTGCTTAAAAATTTTTTTTTAGTATGTTAAATAGTGTTTTGTTTTTGGAGGAGTAGTCTTTTTATGTGGGGGGAAGGGGGAAACTGCTTTTCCTAGTCCTTACTTGGTCGGGGGATGGATTTCCTACGAGCAGCGTCTTCGACACGTACTCGCGGCCTTCCATCGGGTCTGGAGCGGCCTTTCCTAAGGGGACTGGCCAGAACCACGGCCGGTCCCCTCATAGAAACATAGAGAGTAGGTGCAGGAGGAGGCCATTCGGCCCTTCGAGCCAGCACCGCCATTCATTGTGATCATGTCTGATCGTCCCCAATCAATAACCCGTGCCTGCCTTCTCCCCATATCCCTTGACTCCACCAGCCCCTAGAGCTCTATCCAACTCTCTCTTAAATCCATCCAGTGACTTGGCCTCCACTGCCCTCTGTGGCAGGGAATTCCATAAATTCACAACTCTCTCTGGTGATAAAAAAGGTTTTTGCTCACCTCCGTCCTAAATGATCTCCCTTTATCTAAGACTGTGGGCCCCCCTGGTTCTGGACTCGCCCAACATTGGAACATTTTTCCCCAGCCTCTAGCTCGTCCAGTCCTTTTATATTTTTTTTCTCACCACAGTCTTAAATGGCCTCCCCTTTATTCTAGACTTGGTGGCCCCTGGTTCTGGACTCGCCCAACTTTGGGAATTTATTCCTGCATCTAGCTTGTCCAACCTTTATAAATTTTTTCCCTCACACCTCAGTCTAAATGACCTCCCTCCTATTCTAAGACTGTGTGGCCCCTGTTCTGGACTCGCCCAACATTGGGAAGCATTTTTCCAGCATCCAGCTTGTCCAGAGCTTTTTATAATTGTTTATGTTTCTATAATATCCCCCCCCCCCCCCCCCCCCATCAACGAAATAGTTGAAATGACAGTATAAGGGAATACTAAAAACAATCCATCATGTTTCGTTCAGATAGGGAAATTCACCCCTCACTCACACAATAAATCAACTTTCAAAATAAGAGCTCCAATAAAAGTGATGATGGAGAATTTACTTTAATCAAATCATTCAACATATCATGTGGCTATGAAACACCCCCCAACATAGACTCATAAATTTTTATATCAAAAATTCAAATTCCACAATAAAACATTCAAATACTTTTACAAAAAAATATGAAAAAAAACAATTTGATCATTATCAAAAAAAATACAACAAAAATACTTTCACCAATGCTCTTTCCTAAAACCCAGGAATAGGACAAGCCTTAGTCCTTTTCAATCTTTCCTCATATGACAGTCCCGCCATCCCAGGGATCAATCTGGTGAACCTACGCTGCACTGCCTCAATCGCAAGGATGTCCTTCCTCAAATTAGGAGACCAAAACTGTACACAATACTCCAGATGTGGCCTCACCAGAGCCCTATACAACTGCAGAAGAACCTCTTTACTCCTGTACTGAAAACCTCTTGTTATGAAACTTGGATCTCTCGCTGAGATCGCCAGTGTGTGGAGCTCCGTCCAGCGAGGCCTGTGGGCTTCAGAAACCTCCTTCTCCGGTAAGGAAGCGGCCATTCCAGGCATCCCAAGCCGCTGAGAGGGTTCCCCCGACGGCCGGAGCACCACCACCCGGCGAGCAGGGCCTGGAGCATCGGGCCTCGTAGCAGCGACTGTGAAGGCCTCAATAGGCCCGACTGTGGGTGGACAAGGGGATGGGACTGGACTTTGTGCCTTCCCCCACAGTGGGAACCATTGTGCGGGGGTGTTTTTATGTTTTATGTTAAATTTCTTTCTAATGTTATGTTGTATTCTTAGTAATATGCTGCATTGGCAACTCGAATTTCACTTCACCAATTGGGGTATGTGACCATAAAAAAACTGAACTGAACAGGACTGAAAGATGTCGGTGTGGACTGAAGTGCATGGTTTCGCCAACTGGAGCGAGCGATCCGACATCAAAACTAAATAGGAAAAACTAGTGCAAGGTGAGAATGCGGCATATGCGTGTTGAATGAGAGCCAGCTGGAGCTGAAGTGACCATATTCCCCCGAATCTGAGAAAGGACAATTCGCCATAGAGGGAGTACAGAGAAGGTTCACCAGACTGAATCCTGGGATGGAGCACGGACTTCCATATGAAAAGAATGGCTGGATAGACTCGGCTTTACTCGCTGGAATCTTAGAAGAAGTGAGGGATCTTTGAGGATCTATACTAAAATTCCTTAAGGGGTTGGACCAGGCTAGTTTGCTGGAGGATGTTCCGATGTTGGGAAGTCCAGAAACAAGTGTCTCACAGTTTAAGGAAAGGGAAGTCTGTTAGACCGAGATGAAGAAAATCATTTTTCACACAGAGAGTGGTGATCTGTTGGAATTCCTGCCACAGAAGGTCCCAAAGTCCCAGAACAATGGGGTCACATTTAAGGATAAGGGGAGCTCTGTTTAAGACCGAGATGAGAAAACCATTTTTCACTACAGAGAGTGCGGGTGATCGTGAATTCTCTGCCACAGAAGAGTCCAAACAAAGGGGCACAGTTTAAGGATAAGGGGAGGTCTTTTAGGACCAAGAAGAAGAACAAAATGCAATTTCACACAGAGAGTGTGAGTCAAGAGGAATGTCTCTGCCACAAAGGTATTGAGGCCAGTTCATTGGCTATATTTAAGAGGGAGTTTAGATGTGCCCTTGTGTCTAAAGGGATCAGGGGTAAGGAGAGAAGGCAGGTACGGGATACTGAGTCAAGATGATCAGCCTTGTCATATTGAATGGCGGTGCAGGCTCGAAGGCCGAAATGCCCTACCGCCTTCCACGTATTCTCTATGTTTTAGAAACATAGAAAAACCTAGACAATAGGTTCAGGATAAGTCCAAAACGGCCCTTCGAGCCTGCACCGCCATTCAATATGATCATGGCTGATCATCCAACTCAGATAGAAACATAGAAAATAGGTGCGGGAGTAGGCCATTCGGTAGCAGTACGTTTCTAAGTGGCCTCCTTCTACGTAGAGGCATGGACAATCTGAAAAGCAAAGTACAGTGCTCTCTGAAGGGTGAATAGCTGGGGCCAAATATGTGTAGTTCGTTGGAATAGTCTTGCAAAGAACAAGAAATAATTATAATGGCAAATGGAATTATAAATACATTCCTCCAGACATATTTTCTGACCAAACCATACTTGATT
>CM069173.1:1996044-2136044 GCA_035221665.1 Okamejei kenojei
CCTAAACCCTTCAGGAAGGAAATAGGCAACGTTTCGGGCCTAACCTTCAGGAAGGAAATAGGCAACGTTTCGGGCCTAACCTTCAGGAAGGAAATAGGCAACGTTTCGGGCCTAACCTTCAGGAAGGAAATAGGCAACGTTTCAGGCCGAAACCCTTCTGGGTTTCGGGCCGAAACGTTGCCTATTTCCTTCGCTCCATAGATGCTGCCACACCCGCTGAGTTTCTCCAACATTTTTGTCTACCTAGTATATACAGGGAAGATGGATTTCGCTGCAGCTCTAGCAGCAGCCTTTGCTATGTTTCGTTTAGATCAGAGATAGAAAATAGGTGCAGGAGGAGGCCATTCGGCCCGTCGAGCCAGCACCACCATTCAATATGATCATGGCTGGTCATCCAAAATCAGTACCCCGTTCCTGCTCTCTCCCTAAGAGCCCTTATGCCCCTGTCCCACTTAGGAAAACTGAACGGAAACCTCTGGAGACTTTGCGCCCCACCCAAGGTTTCCGTACGGTTCCCGGAGGTTCCCGGAGGTTTTTGTCAGTCTCCCTAATGGTCGAAGATGGTTCCCGTTTTAAAAATCAGTAATTTTTTTAGTCGAAGCCGGTTGCGATGCTAGTTGAAGGTGGTTGCCGGAGGACAAAAACCTCCGGGAACCTCTGGGAACCGCACGGAAACCTTGGGTGGGGCGAAAATCTTAAATATAGCCAATTTATAGAAACGTACACAATTCTTAAGGGGTTGGACAGGCTAGATGCAGGAAGATTGTTCCCGATGTTGGGGAAGTCCAGAATAAGGGGTCACAGTTTAAGGATAAGGGGGAAGGAAGTCTTTTAGGACCGAGATGAGAAAAACATTTTTCACACAGAGAGTGGTGAATCTGTGGAATTCTCTGCCACAGAAGGTAGTTGAGGCCAGTTCATTGGCTATATTTAAGAGGGAGTTAGATGGCTAAAGGGATCAGGGGGGTATGGAGAGAAGGCAGGTACAGGATACTGAGTTGGATGATCAGCCACGATCATATTGAATGGCGGTGCAGGCTCGAAGGGCCGAATGGCCTACTCCTGCACCTATTTTCTATGTTTCTATGTTTGTCTAAACTTCATATGAACTCCCTCTGAACCGCATTGGCCATTATATCAAACTAGGCCTGGAAATAATTATCATCTTGCCCGAGATATTTATCCCCCAACTAACAATACTATAACAAATTAGCTATAATAAGGTCGGTATTTATGGGATTTGGCCATTTGCTTATCTCACATCAAAACCGTTTCTCTTTTCCTAGCCCAGGTACAAAGTCAAAATGAAACGAATTCACAGGAGAGCGAGAGAGAGAGAGAGAGACAGATATACACAAAAATATGTTTTATTTCATTGAAACTGTACAAAAAGATCTATTAGGAATCAATATCATTTCCAGAGCACACAATAACTACAAACAATAATATATACGTACTGAGAAATCATTGTAATTTAAATCGGAGGCCAATTTTGGCCATTGCATCCATTCTTGCTAACAGTGCATTGCAGATTAAACTTATGCCCCTGTCCCACTTAGGAAACCTGAACGGAAACCTCTGGAGACTTTGCCCCCCCCCACACAAGGTTTCCGTGCGGTTCCCGGAGGTTCTTGTCAGTCTCCCTAATGGTCGAAAGTTGGTTCCCCTTCTTCTAAGTCCCGGTGATTATTTTTAAAAAATTGAAAAAAACCTCCGGGGACTTCCGGGAACCGGACAAAAACCTCCGGGAACCGCACGGAAACCTTGGGTGGGGCGCAAAGTCTCCAGAGGGTTTGCGCTCAGGTTTCCTAAGTGGGACGGGGGCATAACTAGTCTCCGTCGAGATCCTCCAGGTTCCAGTTCCGTCCCTACAGAGTGGTAAGGTGATTCTTGACGTTACTGTTCTGAGAATTACATGGGGGGACTCAATAGATTTCTTTATTCCACCCCTATCACCACCTCAGAAAGCTAATGTCCTCATTGCAAGAGGATTTGGGTTTAGGAGCATGGAGGTCCTACTGCAGTTGTACAGGACCCTGGTGAGACTGCACCTGGAGTATTGTGTGCAGTTCTGGTCTCCTAATTTGAGGAAGGGCATTATTGCTATTGAGGGAGTGCAGCGTAGGTTCACCAGGTTAATTCGTGTGACTAACATATGATATAAGAATGGGTCGACTGGGCTTGTATTCACTGGAATTTAGAAGGATGAGAGGCAATCTTAGAGAAACATGTAAAATTCTTAAGGGATTGGACAGGCTAGATGCAGGAAAAATGTTCCCCATGTTGGGGGAGTCCAGAACCAGCGGTCACACAGTTTAGGAATAAGGGGTCGGCCATTTATGACTGAGATGAGGAAAAACGTTTTCACCCAGAGGGTTGTGAATCTGTTGAATTCTCTGCCACAGAAGGCAGTGGAGGCCAATTCGCTGGATGTTTTCAAGAGAGAGTTAGATTTAGTTCTTAGGGCTGACGGAATCAAGGGATATGGGGAGAAGGCTGGAACGGGGCACCGATTTTGGATGATCAGCCATGATCACATTGTATGGTGGTGCAGGCTCAGAGTACAGAGAAGGTTCACCAGACTGATTCCTGGGATGGCAGGACTTTCATATGAAGAAAGACTGGATAGACTCGGCTGGTACTCGTTAGAATTTTAGAAGATTGAGGGGGGATAGAAACATAGAAACATAGAAAATAGGTGCAGTAGGCCATTCGGCCCTTCGAGCCTGCACCGCCATTCAATATGATCATGGCTGATCATCCAACTCAGTATCCTGTACTTATCTTATCTTATAGAAACTTACAAAATTCTTAAGGGGTTGGACAGGCTAGATGCAGTAAGACTGTTCCTGATGTTGGGGGAGTCCAAAACCAGGGGTCACACAGTTTAGGAATAAGGGGTCGGCCATTTATGACTGAGATGAGGAAAAACGTTTTCACCCGGAGGGTTGTGAATCTGCGGAATTCTCTGCCACAGAAGGCAGTGGAGGCCAAATCGCTGGATGTTTTCAAGAGAGAGTTAGATTAAGTTCTTAGGGCTAACGGAATCAAGGGATATGGGGCTACGTTTGTAGGTGTTAGGAGCAGAATTAGGCCGTTCGGCCCGTCAAAGTCTACTCTGCCATTCAATCACGGCTGATCTGTCTCTCCCTCTCAACCCCATTTTCCTGCCTCCTCCCCATAAGCCCCTGACACCCGTACTAATCAAGAATCTGTCTCTGCCTTAAAAATATCCATTGACCTGGCCTCCACAACCTTTTCTGGACTTGCCCTCCACAGCCTTCATTGCCCATCACCCATCCTCCGTTTCAGGCCTGTGTCCTCCCTTCTTCAGCCTGACCCAAAAGTCACCCATCCATGTTCTCCAGAGATGCTGCCTTGACCCACTGAGTTACTCCAGCACTTTGTGTCCTTACTCGTAAAACCAGGCACCCGCTGAGTTTCTCCAGCATTTTTTTCCATTTTCCTGCATCTGCAGTTCCTTCCTTAAACATTTGGTCATCCCCAATCCTTTTTTTTTCCACAGCAGAGGCATTGAAATATTGGTCGGGCTGGTTGCAGGGAAGACAGACACAAAAATGCTGGCGGGACCGGCAGCATCTCTGGAGAGAAGGAACGGGTGACGTTTCGGGTCGAGACCCTTCTTCAGACTGAAGAATGGGATCTTCAGCTAAGGAGTCCAGAACCAGGGGTCACAGTCACAGACTCAGAACATGGAGTCAGAGCTTCAGGAGAAACTCCTTCCGATGCAAAGTGGTAAACCTTTGGAACAGAAGACCTGCGTGAATTTTCGGGGACATGGGGCAATTAAACGTCCTTGACTCTCTTGACTTGTCGAGGCTCGGTCACTGAGAAGGGTGTAAAAAAAAAAAACCAGAAGATTGTTGAGTATTTGAGGAGTTGAGATGTAAGGAGAATGAGGTAGAGAAGTTCCGATGTGATCTCAGATGAGTTGAGTTTTTTGTCCCGAGGGTTCAGTGAAAAGCTTTTGTTGCGTGCTAACCAGTCAGCAGAAAGACTCACTCATGATCTCAATCGAGCCAATAATGCCCTCTCCAGCATTTGGTGTCGATCTTTCGGGGTAGGAATTCCTTCCTAGGTGATAACAGAAGGGTCTTACTCCTGCTCTCAGGGTCCCATCTGATCTGCTGGCTTCTAGGAGGCTTCTCCTGGCATCGGATATGAGGTGGTCCAGGGTATTGTTCTGTGAGATGACTTATAGCCCACCCCCATCGTTCTCATCCAGTGGGGGAGGCTCGCTTGATGTGGGGGGGGGGGTTGTTCAAAGTCCGACCGCCAGCCTAGGACGGTGGCGAGCTGCTCTTGTCCTGTTCGTAGGTGGGGTTGCGAAGGCCCAGGGGCATCGAGGAGGGGGAGGGAGGGGAGGGCGAGGGGGAGTCGAGACGCCGGCGCCTGTCGCGGTAGTACTTCAGCGAGACGCAGGCGACGCTCAGCAGGACGAGCGCGCAGACGGCGAGCCCGATATAGAGGATCAGGCGGTGCACGGAGGTGGTGCTGAAGGTCGCGCAGGGGCCGGCGCCCCTCAGGGCGCTCACTCCCGGACGGGTTGAGCGCCTGGACGCAGACCTCGTAACTGGCGCCCGCGAGCAGCCCGTCCAGGGTGTAGGCGCGGTAGCGGCTGGGGAGGGGGCGGCTGGTGGTGGCGGTGGCGTTGCCCGACGTGCCCAGCGCCCAGTACACCAGCAGGTAGCTGGCCACCGCGGAAGGCGGCTCGCACCAGCGCACGCTCGCCCCGTGGTCCGTGATCTCAGTCACCGGCTGCATCCTCGGCTGCTCCGGCGGGACGGACTGACCAGTCACCCCGGGGCACAGGCACGCCTGTTCCCGCTGCAGCTCCGCACAGGGCACCTGCAGAGAGTCGTAGAGAGAGGCAGTGAGTGATGCCGTGTGGAAAAAGCACGTAAGCAATGCCCCTGTCCCACTTGGCAAACCTGAACGGAAACCTCTGGAGACTTTGCGCCCCACCCAAGGTTTCCGTGCGGTTCCCGGAGGTTTCCGTCAGTCTTCCCTAATGGTCGAAAGTGGTTTCCGCTCATTCTATGGAACATGAACCTCCATAGACCTGACAAAAACCTCCGGGAACCTCACGGAAAACCGCACGGAAACCTTGCGTGGGGGCGCAAAGTCTCCAGAGGTTTCCGCTCAGGTTTCCCAAGTGGGACAGGGGCATACGTTCATAGGCGATAGGAGCAGAATTGGGCCGTTCGGCCCATCGGGTCTACTCTGCCATTCAATCACGGCTGATCTATCCCTCCCTCTCTACCCCATTTTCCTGCCTCCCCCCCATAACCCCTGACACTTGTAATAATCAAGAATCTATCGCTGCCTTAAAAATATCTATTGACTTGGCCTCCACACCACCCACTGACTAATGAAATTCCTCCGTTTCAGGCCTGTGTCCTCCCTTCTTCAGCCTGACCCAAAAGTTACCCGGAGGTTTTTGTCAGTCTCCCTAATGGTCGGAAGTGGTTTCCGCTTCTTCTATGTTCCGGAATATATTTCAAAAAATTCAAAACCAGCCACGACTAAAAATAGGTTGCCGTTTTAAAAATCGTTAATGTTTTAGTGGAAGCCGGTTGCGATGCTAGTTGAAGGTGGTTGCCGGAGGTTGGGGGTAGTGGAAGGTAAGAGCTTTTTTTCACCCAGTTTTATTCCACCAGGGAGGTCAATAAGATCACCCCTCATTCTCCTGGGCTCCAGGGAATGCTCCCTACAAGAGCAGGGAGGTTCTACTGCAGTTGTACAGGGTCTTGGTGAGGCCACACCTGGAGTATTGCGTACAGTTCTGGTCTCCTAATCTGAGGAAAGACATTCTTGCCACGGAGGGAGTACAGAGAAGGTTCACCAGACTGATTCCTGGGATGGCAGGACTTCCATGTGAAGAAAGATTGGATAGACTCGGCTTGTACTCGCTGGAATTTAGAAGATTGAGGGGGGGATCTTATTGAGACTTACAAAATTCTTAAGGGGTTGGACAGACTAGCAGGAAGATTGGACAGGAAGATTAGTTCCTGATGTTGGGGAAGTCCAGAACAAGGGGTCACACAGTTTAAGGATAAGTAGGGAAGTCTTTTAGGACCGAGATGAGAAAATCATTTTTCACACAGAGATTATTCCTGATGTTGGAGAAGTCCAGAACAAGGGGTCACACAGTTTAAGGATAAGTGGGAAGTCTTTTAGGACCGAGATGAGAAAATCATTTTTCACGCAGAGAGTGGTGAATCTGTGGAATTCTCTGCCACAGGGGTAAGCCATTTAGAACGGAGACGAGGAAACACTTTTTCTCACAGAGAGTTGTGAGTCTGTGGAATTCTCTGCCTCAGAGGGTGGTGGAGGCCGGTTCACTGGCTATATATTAAGAGGGAGTTAGATGTGGCCCTTGTGGCTAAAGGGATCAGGGGGTATGGGGAGAAGGCAGGTACGGGATACTATTGATCATATTGAATGGCAGTGCAGGCTCGAAGGGCCGAATGGCCTCCTCCTGCACCTATTGTCTGTGTTTCTATGTTTCTGGTAGAGAGCCAGCCCACTCAAGCTCTCCCTATAGCTCACACCCCTCTAGAGGTAGGAACATCCTCGTACCTGCATGTGTGTGCAGCGGTCATAGTTACATTGCTTCAAGGGGAGCAGGGGGCCAGGGGGCATCTCGGGCTCCACCTCCTCCCCCTCCTCCTCCTCCTCCTCGGACGCATTGTAGTCCGTCTCCCCCACCGCGATGCGGGCGAACGACCTCCGCGGCGTGACCGGGCCCGGCCACCCCCGGCTCTGGTTGGCGCCGGGCCGCTCCAGCGAGGCCGCCGGCAGCCCGCCGGGACCCCGCCTCGGGGGCGCGGCGGCCGCTTCCTTCCAGACGAGCAGGAGGGCAAACACGGCGGCGCACCGCACCAGGTCCGCACCTGGAGAGAGAGGGAGACCGCGGTCAGTCGAGCCTGGAGTAACCCAGCGGGACCGGCAGCATCTCTGGAGACAAGCAATTGGCGACGTTTCGGGTCGAGACCCTTCCGAAGAAAAAAAAAAATACCCATTGACCTGGCTTCCATAAATTCCACAGATTCACCACCCTTTATTCCTACTGCCAAAATGCATGACTCCACACTTTGCTATCCGGTACTCCATCCGTCACTTCCCAGCCCACTCTTATTTTTGTCTGCGGACAAAAGTGCTGGAGAAACTCAGCGGGTGCGGCAGCATCTATGGAGCGAAGGAAATAGGCGACGTTTCGGGCCAAAACCCTTGTCGCCTTTTTCCTTCGCTCCATAGACGCTGCCTCTCCCGCTGAGTTTCTCCGGCATTTTTGTCTACCTTCGATTTTCCAGCATCTGCAGTTCCCTCTTGAACAATTAACCTGACAGGTAGGGCGGGAGGGGGGGGGGGGGGGGGGGGAAGAATAAAGGAGAAAGGAAGAGGAGGATCCCGAGGGCTGAGGGAGAGCTGAGAAGGGGAGGAGACAGCAAGGGCTACCGTAAATTGGAGAATACAATGTTTATGCCACTAGGGTGCAGACTGCCCAAGCGGAATATGAGGTGCTGCTCCTCCAATTTCCGGTGTTGCTCACTCTGTTTCTATGATTGAATGGCAGAGTAGCCTTAATGGGCTAAATAGCCCAAACGGCCTGTCCCATTGTACGAGGTAATTCAAGAGTTCTCCCGAGTTCTCCCCTGATTCGAGCTGGTGTAATGTCCACAGCGGGTCCGTAGGAGTACGTGGACGTCCCAGAGCGGCTCATACAAGTAACGGTAGGTACTCGGGAAATCCAGAAAACACGTGACGTTTTTTCAACACTGTGAAAAATGTCCACGGGTAAACATAGAAACATAGAAAATAGGAGCAGGAGTAGCCAATTCGGCCCTTCGAGCCTGCACCGCCATTCAATATGATCATGGCTGATCATCCAACTCAGTATCCCGTACCTGCCTTCTCTCCATACCCCCTGATCCCTTTAGCCACAAGGGCCGCATCTAACTCCCTCGTAAATATAGCCAACGAACTGGCCTCAACTACCTTCTGTGCCACAGAATTCCACAGATTCACCACTCTTTGTGTGAAAAATGTTTTTCCCATCTCGGTCCTAAAAGACTTCCCCCTTATCCTTAAACTGTGTGACCCGTTGTTCTGGACTTCCCCAACATCGGGAACAATCTTCCAGCAGCTAGCCTGTCCATCCCCTTAGGAATGTTGTAAGTCTCTATAAGATCCCCCCTCAATCTTCTAAATTCCAGCGAGTACAAGCCGAGTCTATCCAGTCTTTCTTCATATGGAAGTCCTGCCATCCCGGGAATCAGTCTGGTGAACCTTCTCTGTACTCCCTCTATGGCAAGAATGTCTTTCCTCAGATTTGGAGACCAAAACTGTACGCAATACTCCAGGTGTGGCCTCACCAAGACCCTGTACAACTGCAGTAGAACCTCCCTGCTCTTGTACTCAAATCCTTTTCGCTATGAATGCCAACATACCATTCGCTTTCTTCACTGCCTGCTGCACCTGCATGCCTAACTTTCAATGACTGGTGTACCATGACACCCAGGTCTCGCTGCATCCCCCCTTTTCCTAATCGGCCACCGGCCAAAAAAATACTCGTGATGAAAAAAATGGCTACTTTTTTACTCGTACGAGCCGCTACGGGACGTCCACGAACTCCAACGTACCCGCTACGTACATTACAGGAGCTCGAAACAGGGGAGAACCCGGGAGAACTCCTGTATTACCTCGTCCAGTGGGACAGGCCCTTGATTCTACTCCCAGCACTTGTGAACAAGGAACTGCAGATGCTGGTTTACACAGAAAAGAACACAAAACGCTGGAGTACCTCAACGAGTTTTTAAGGCAGCGGCTCCGGTAAACCCCTTTGGTGGTGGGGGGGGGGTCATTTTTTGAATGAACATAAATTTCTTTAAAAGACCGGAAAAAAAAAAAGCAGTAACAACATCACCAGTAACGCGAGCTCTGCTCAGCGCTTTGAAAGTGAGTGCCGGTCTTTCTCTCTCCTCCTCCTCAGTGTTAGGTCACTGCTGCTTTCAGCTCGGGATTTAAAGAGTTAAAAATAAATGGGCTTACCGATAGAAAATCTGCTTCTCTGAAACTTCGTTAGTGTCCCTTCCATTCCCTTTCTCAGCACAGTCAAAGAACGCTCCTGGAGACAAATATCAGCCGGGGGGAATCTCGCCGTCTATTCCTCTCTCTTCTCCGCCTCGCACACTCCCTGCTCCCTGTGATTCAACTCGGTTTATATAGAACACAGGCTGCATGACGCAGCCCAGAGCTCCCCGCCCGGGCTCAAAGAATTGCTTAATCAAGGATTTGGCGGAGGTTGGGGGGGGGGGGGGGGGAATGTGAATCAGGTCAGTTAACTGGTGGGAAGAACACACTGGTTGGATTCAGCTCTGCCAATTCCTGGCTGTGTTTCTCTGCAGACACGCATTTGACAACACAACAAAGGGGCCAGCAGCCAATTTCAAAGCGGGGACTGATGCCTGGAAACCGCGTCTATTGACATCAACAGCCCTCCCATGTCTGCAAGGGCTGTAGATTTTATAACGGGTCCGTCACCGGGCCCTGACCTTCCCCACCATCGAAGGGATTAACCGGAGTCGCTGCCTCAAAAAGGCAGCCATCGTCATCACAGACCCACACACTCATTTCACCCCTGCCCTCGGGAAGAAGGTACAGGAGCCTTCTTGCACTCGCTGGAATTTAGAAGATTGAGGGGGGATCTTAGAGAAACTTACAAAATTCTTAACGGGTTGGACAGGCTAGATGCAGGAAGATTGTTCCCGATGTTTTGGGGAAGTCCAGAACAAGGGGTCACACAGTTTAAGGATAAGGGGGAAATCTTTTAGGACCGAGATGAGGAAAACATTTTTTCACACAGAGAGTGGTGAGTCTGTGGAATTCTCTGCCACAGAAGGTCCAGAAGTCGAGAACAAGGGGAACACAGTTTAAGGATAAGGGGGAAGTCTTTTAGGACCGAGATGAGAAAAACATTTTTCACACAGAGAGTGGTGAGTCTGTGGAATTCTCTGCCACAGAAGGTCCAGAAGTCCAGAACAAGGGGTCACAGTTTAAGGATAAGGGGGAAGTCTTTTAGGACCGAGATGAGGAAAACATTTTTTTCACACAGAGAGAGTGGTGAGTCTGTGGAATTCTCTGCCACAGAAGGTCCAGAAGTCCAGAACAAGGGGTCACAGTTTAAGGATAAGGGGGAAGTCTTTTAGGACCGAGATGAGAAAACATTTTTTCACACAGAGAGAGTGGTGAGTCTGTGGAATTCTCTGCCACAGAAAGTAGTTGAGGCCAGTTCATTGGCTATATTTAAGAGGGAGTTAGATGTGGCCCTTGTGGCTAAAGGGATCAGGGGGTATGGAGAGAAGGCAGGTACAGGGATACTGAGTTGGATGATCAGCCATGATCATATTGAATGGCGGTGCAGGCTCGAAGGGCCGAATGGCCTCCTCCTGCACCTATTGTCTATGTTTCTATGTTTCTATTATTGCTTGTTTTGTTTTTCATGTGTACTTATCTGTGCGTGTCTGTGTGTATATATATATGTGTGTGTGTGTGTGTGTGTGTGTGTGTGTGTGTGTGTGTGTGTGTGTGTGTGTGTGTGTGTGTGTGTGTGTGTGTGTGTGTTATATATGTGTGTGTGTTGTGTGTGTGTTGTGTGTGTGTGTGTGTGTGTGTGTGTGTGTGTGTGTGTGTGTGGTGTGTGTGTGTGTGTGTGAGTGTGTGTGTGGTGTGTGTGTGTGTGTGTGTGTGTGTGTGTATGTGTGTGTGTGTGTGTGTGTGTGTGTGTGTGTGTGTGTGTATATATGTGTGTGTGTGTGTGTGTGTGTGTGTGTGTGTGTGTGTGTGTGTGTGTGTGTGTGTGTGTGTATATGTGTGTGTGTGTGTGTGTGTGTGTGTGTGTGTGTGTGTGTGTGTGTGTGTGTGTGTGTGTGTGTGTGTGTGTGTGTGTGTATATATGTGTGTGTGTGTGTGTGTGTGTGTGTGTGTGTGTGTGTGTGTGTGTGTGTGTATGTGTGTGTGTGTGTGTGTGTATATATGTGTGTGTGTGTGTGTGTGTGTGTGTGTGTGTGTGTGTGTGTGTGTGTGTGTGTGTGTGTGTGTGTGTGTGTGGTGTGTGTGTGTGTGTGTGTGTGTGTGTGTGTGTGTGTGTGTGTGTGTGTGTGTATATATATATGTGTGTGTGCGTATACACACACATGAACTTTGTTCTCTATTATATTGTTTACAGTGTATTATGTTCACATATTCTGTTGTGGTATTGTAAGAATGTTCAATTGGCAATAAAACACTCTTGCCTTGACTCTCTTCTTGATGCTTGGTTAGGTGGGATGAGGGAAAGGGAGGGAACCGGGTGAGACTGAAGTTACATTCCCCCTTCCCACTGATCCCAGCAACCAAGGGCGGAACTCGCTCTCAAAACATGGAGGGGACCGGGGGACGGGGGACACACACACACACACGATTTTTTTGGAGGCCGCACACGCACGCTCACACACTCACATGCGCGAGGCTTCGGAGGCTCAATCCAGCGCTAAATGCAGCTCAACTCTTGCCTGTCCCGCCGGGTTAACCTACAGCCCTGCCTGGAGTGAGGGGACACTAGCGCTGCCTGTCCCGCCGGGTTAACCTACAGCCCTGCCTGGAGTGACGGGACACCAGCGCTGCTTCTCCGCGCTGCCCATATTTCCCGCAAACCTGGCAGCGTTGAGCTGGGTTTTTCGCGATGCTTCTCTGCGCTGGCTGTGGGCCTGGGGGTACAGCTCGCGTCTGACTCCCGACCTCTCTGGCCACTCGTAGGGGGCGGGGGGGGGGGGGGCGGGGGCACCAGGGTGGGGACGAGACAGCGCCGGAGACCCGGCCGGGATTGATCCTGGCTGCGGATGAGGCCTGATCCTGTCTCGCGGAAAGCGGAGGTTTTAAAATCCGGATTATAAAAACTTGGAGGGGATGCCTCCCCACCCCTCAAAATATGGGGGGGGGGGGACGTTTTCCGCCCCTGCCAGCAACCGATCCCGTTCACCGTCCCGTCCACCATTCAGCCGTGCCACTAAGACGCTCTCACCGTCTTCAAAATGGATGTCAAAGGGCCACCTGGGTGTTGGCGTCCATTTTGAATGCCGGGTTTGACAGGGAGCTTTGGACTTACAATCTTACCGTACTCCAACGCCTCGACTTCCCGAGAAGGCTTGGGAAGTTCGGCACGTCCCCAAGTCCTCTCACCAACTCCTACGGATGCATCGTAGGAAGCATTTGTATCGGGATGCATCACAACAAGGTTTGGGAACAGCTCCATCCCAAGAGCGCAAGAAATTGTAGAGTCGACGCAGCCCAGATCTCCACACAAACCGGCCTCCCTTCCATTGACTCCATTTGTACCTCAGGCATCCCCGGTCATTCCAACTTATATTCAACAGATAGAGAAGTGTAAAAACGCACACCTCCAGATTCAGGGACAGTTTCTTCCCAGCTGTTATCAGGTAACTGAACCATCCCACCACAACCGGAGAGCGGTGCCTGAACTACTAATCTACCTCATTGGTGACCCTCGGACTATCCTCGATCGGACCTTGCTGGCTTTATCTTGAACCAAATGCTGGGGTGGAAGATTGCAACCCTTCACGTGGTCCGCAAATGCAATCAACTCGCCGTGCACAAACGGACGATCAAATAGAACAAGTTGTCCAAGGGCCTGTCCCACGTGCGTGCGACCTGCATGCGGCGAGCGCGACCAAACCGGCAGCGGGGGCCGCGCGGAGGTCGAGTGAGTGGCACGAAGTTGGAGCGAAGTTGGAGCGAAGTCCGCGGTAAGTTCGCAAGGACAGAGTGGGACACACAGAGAGAGACACGGAGGCACTCACAGAGAGAGGGTTACGGAGACACACAGAGAGGGTCACGGAGGCACACACCAGAGAGGGTCACGGAGGCACACACAGGAGGGTCACGGAGCACACACAGACAGGGTCACGGAGGCACACACAGAGAGGGTCCAGAGAGGGTCACGGACACACACAGAGAGGGTCACGGAGACACACACAGAGAGGGTCACGGAGACACACACAGAGAGGGTCACGGAGCACCACACAAGAGGGTCACGGAGGCACACACAGACAGGGTCACGGAGGCACACACAGAGAGGGTCACGGAGGCACACACAGAGAGGGTCACGGAGGCACACACAGAGAGGGTCACGGAGGGGGTCACGGAGGCACCTACAGAGAGGGTCACGGAGGCACACACAGAGAGGGTCACGGAGACACACACACACAAAGAGGGTACCGGAGGCACACACAGAGAGGGTCACGGAGGCACACACAGAGGGTCACGGAGACACACACAGAGAGGGTCACGGAGGCACACACACAGAGGGTCACGGAGACACACACAGAGAGGGTCACGGAGACACACACACACACAGAGGGGTCACGGAGACACACACAGAGAGGGTCACGGAGGCACACACAGAGAGGGTCACGAAGGCACACACAGAGAGGGTCACGGAGGCACATACAGAGAGGGTCACGGAGGCACACACAGAGAGGGTCACGGAGGCACACACACAGAGAGGGTCACGGAGGCACACACACACAGAGAGGGTCACGGAGGCACACACAGAGAGGGTCACGGAGACACACACAGAGAGGGTCACGGAGGCACACAGAGAGGGCCACGAAGGCACACATACAGAGAGGGACACGGAGGCACGACGTGAGGCGGTGCGTAATGCGTCGAGGCGACTGCGGGCCAACTGGCCGTTGCCGCGCGGAAATGTTTGAACACGGTCAGCGTTTCGGAGCCCCGCGCGATGTCAGGGGACCAGCCCCGCACGACTCCGGCGATACAAGTGGGACCGGTACCCGCGAGGCCGGACGGCTCAAGCGACCACGCTAGGTCGCGCTCGCCGCGCGGCGTCGCATGCGGGTGGGACAGGCCCTTAAGGCTGTGCAGGCCACACGAAAGAAGAAGGACTAAATGCCATTCACGTTTTCATCGCGCACCTTTACACCGCGGGCAGCTCGATTGTAACCACGTATTGTCTTCCCGCTGACTGGTTAGCGCGCGACAAAAGCTTTCCCCCGTAACGCAGAACACGTGACAATAAACTGAAATGAAACTTCCGAAGGGAAGGAGAGATGACTGGATTATTTACAAAACCCAGCCTCCTCCAGTGGATTGGGAGCTAATGCTTGGCAAGGAAAGTAGGATTTATTTCTTCCGTTCCTTGCCATGGTTACATTGTAAGACACAGCCTAAGCCAAAATGGCTCAAAACAGAATGAAGAGGGTTGGATGCAATAGTTTACCCTCTGCGTCCAATCGTGTATTTAAATGGTGGCCGATTAGGAAAAGGGGAGATGCAGCGAGACCTGGGTGTCATGGTACACCAGTCATTGAAAGTAGGCATGCAGGTGCAGCAGGCAGTGAAAAAAGCGAATGGTATGTTAGCTTTCATAGCAAAAGGATTTGAGTACAGGAGCAGGGAGGTTTTACTTCAGTTGTACAGGGTCTTGGTGAGACCACACCTGGAGTATTGCGTACAGTTTTGATCTCCAAATCTGAGGAAGGACATTATTGCCATAGAGGGAGTGCAGAGAAGGTTCACCAGACTGATTCCTGGGATGTCAGGACTGTCTTATGAAGAAAGACTGGATAGACTTGGTTTATACTCTCTGGAATTTAGGAGATTGAGAGGGGATCTTATAGAAACTTACAAAATTCTTAAGGGGTTGGACAGGCTAGATGCAGGAAGATTGTTCCCGATGTTGGGGAAGTCCAGGACAAGGGGTCACAGCTTAAGGATAAGGGGGAAATCCTTTAAGACCGAGATGAGAAAGACTTTTTTCACACAGAGAGTGGTGAGTCTCTGGAACTCTCTGCCACATAGGGTAGTTGAGGCCAGTTCATTGGCTATATTTAAGAGTGAGTTGGATGTGGCCCTTGTGGCTAAGGGGATCAGAGGGTATGGAGAGAAGGCAGGTACGGGATACTGAGTTGGATGATCAGCCATGATCATATTGAATGGCGGTGCAGGCTCGAAGGGCTGAATGGCCTACTCCTGCACCTAATTTCTATGTTTCTATGTTTCTATGACACATCTGTTCTCTTTCCACATTTCCTCTTGCTTGGATTTTCAACGCATATTTCTGGAAAGACGACCCGATCTTACCGAGAGTGGGACACAGGATCTCTCTTACGCATATCACAGCTTCAGGCAGCAAAATATAGATATTCAGTCCTGCCGCGCCCTCCATCTACCCTGGAGCCTTGGCCAAAGAAATGTTTCCAGTCTTTTGACAAAAGGCTTCGTTTAGTTTCGAGTTGCAGTGTGGAAATGCACCGACCAGCGATCCCCGCAGGCCTACACTGTCCTACAGGCTAGGGAGAATTTACAATCATACCAAACCAATTAAACCTAGAAACACAGAAACATAGACAATAGGTGCAGGAGGAGGCCATTCGGCCCTTCGAGCCTGCACCGCCATTCAATATGATCATGGCTGATCATCCAACTCAGTATCCCGTACCTGCCTTCTCTCCATACCCCCTGATCCCTTTAGCCACAAGGGCCACATCTAACTCCCTCTTAAATATAGCCAATGAACTGGCCTCAACTACCTTCTGCGGCAGAGAATTCCACAGACTCACCACTCTCTGTGTGAAAAATGTTTTCCTCATCTCGGTCCTAAAAGACTTCCCCCTTATCCTTAAACTATGTGACCCCTTGTTCTGGACTTCCCCAACATCGGGAACAATCTTCCTGCATCTAGCCTGTCCAACCCCTTAAGAATTTTGTAAGTCTCTATAAGATCCCCCCTCAATCTCCTAAATTCCAGCGAGTACAAGCCGAGTCTATCCAGTCTTTCTTCATATGGAAGTCCTGCCATCCCAGGAATCAGTCTGGTGAACCTTCTCTGTGCTCCCTCTATGGCAAGAATGTCTTTCCTCAGATTAGGGGACCGTTTATCATCTGCAGGATAAATTACTCTAAAAATGTAATTATTGTAGCCTTGTCAAACATAAGGTTCAGCACTACACGCTAAAGTTGTGGAGACACGGGTATCGTTGTCTCGTTGTAGGACATTGACCATTCTTTTTATTCTGGATTTTAATTCACGTATTGTCTTTTTTTTTTAACATATAGAAACATAGAAACATAGAAAATATGTGCAGGAGTAGGCCATTCGGCCCTTCGAGCCTGCACCGCCATTCAATATGATCATGGCTGATCATCCAACTCAGTATCCCGTACCTGCCTTCTCTCCATACCCCCTGATCCCTTTAGCCACAAGGGCCACATCTAACTCCCTCTTAAATATAGCCAACGAACTGGCCTCAACTACCTTCTGTGGCAGAGAATTCCACAGACTCACCACTCTCTGTGTGAATCATATAATTTATGATTTGGGGGCGGCAGAAGGGCTGCCTTACAGCGCCAGAGATTCTGGTTCGATCCTAACTCTGAGCGCTGTCTGTATGGAGTTTGCACGTTCTCCTTGTGACCTCGTGGGTTTTCTCCTGGTGCTCCGGTTGCCTCCCCCGCTCCAAAAGATGTGCCGGTTTGTAGGTTAATTGGCTTCTGTTAATTGTCCCTTGAGCGTAGGATCTAACTAGAGGACAGGTGACCACCGTTCAGCATGGACCTGGTGATCCGAAGGGATTATTTTCACGCTGTCCCAAAAAACAAAGGGCCTGTTTCCATGCTGCATCTCTGAACTAAACTAACCTCAAGGGGATGCCTTACAGCGTCAGATACCCGGGTTCGATCCTGGCCGCAGGTGCTGGCGTTTTGCACATTCTCCCCGTGACCTGCCTGGGTTTTCTCCGAGATCTTCGGTTCCCTCCCGCACTCCTAAGACGTGCAGGTCTGTAGTCTTGTATTCACTGGAGTTTAGAAGGATGAGGGGGGATAACTTGTAGAAACATATAAAATTATAAAAGGACTGGACAAGCCAGCTGCAGGAACAAAAATGTTCCCAATGTGGGGCGAGTCCAGAACCAGGGGCCACACAGTCTTAGGATAAAGGGGAGGCCATTTAAGACTGAGGTGAGAAAAAAACTGTTTCACCCAGAGAGTTGTGAATTTGTGGAATTCCCTGCCACAGAGGGCAGTGGAGGCCAAGTCACTGGATGGATTTAAGAGAGAGTGAGATAGAGCTCTAGGGGCTAGTGGAGTCAAGGGATATGGGGAGAAGGCAGGCACGGGTTATTGATGGGGGACGATCAGCCATGATCACAATGAATGGCGGTGCTGGCTCGAAGGGCCGAATGGCCTCCTCCTGCACCTATTTTCTAGGAGATATTCCACAAATTCACCACTCTCTGGGTGAAAAAGTTTTTTCTCACCTCAGTCTTAAGTGAACTCTCCTTTATTCTAAGAGGATAGTACATAGAAACATAGAAACATAGAAAATAGGTGCAGGAGTAGGCCGTTCGGCCCTTCGAGCCTGCACCGCCATTCAATATGATCATGGCTGATCATCCAACTCAGTATCCCGTACCTGCCTTCTCTCCATACCCCCTGATCCCTTTAGCCACAAGGGCCACATCTAACTCCCTCGTAAATATAGCCAACGAACTGGCCTCAACTACCTTCTGCGGCAGAGAATTCCAGAATACAGATCGGCCCAGATGGTAGAAAACCCTCGAGGGGCCGAGCGGCTTCCGTTAGGAGGCAGGGCGAAGAGTTAATTCCTAATCCGCCCGTTGGAAGCTGTTGAGTCAGATGTAGGGGAAAGGTTACTCCCCACCACTTTTTGCCCTGGACGCATACTGAAGGTGTGATGGGAGCTTGATCCAGCTGGCCTTTTTTGGGCTGTGTTGGGAAGCAGCAGAGGCTGAGTGGGAGTGACCAAATCCACCCTTTTTAACAGCTAGTCGCAGAGGTATGCGGCGTCTGGCCGAGCTCTGGATGAGTTGTACCAAACACAACGGATCAACTTTCCCCTTTGATTCACCCAGTCTCGCAAGAGAGTAAACAAGAAGCTTACTCAAGCGTGTGCGTGCGTGTCATAATAGAGCTTTAGACACCAGTAACAAAGTGTAGGAGGGAGACAAAACTGCTGGAGATACTCAGCTGGTGAGGCAGCATCTATGGAGTGAAGGAATAGGTGACGTTTCGGGTCGAGACCCTTCGTTGCCAATCCCTTGCTTAAGAAAGAACTGCAGATGCTGGAAAAATCGAAGGTAGGCAAAAATGAAGGCAGCAAATACTTTTCACTGGCCCTAACACGGTGACTATAAACGGAACCAATCCCTCTTAAATTATAGCAACGAACTCTTCTTCAGAGTGTCTGTGTGAAGAAGGGTCTCATCTTAGACTGTGTGACGAAACGTCACCCGTTCGAGTTTCTTCTCTCCAGAGACGCTGCCTGTCCCGCTGAGTTACTCCAGCACTTTGTGTCTATCTTCCCTAATCTGAGGAAGGACATTCTTGCCATAGAGGGAGTACAGAGAAGGTTCACCAGACTGATTCCTGGGATGGCGGGACTTCCATATGAAGAAAGACTGGATAGACTCGGCTTGTACTCGCTGGAATTTAGAAGATTGAGGGGGGATCTTATAGAGACTTACAAAATTCTTAAGGGGTTGGACAGGCTAGATGCAGGAAGATTGTTCCCGATGTTGGGGAAGTCCAGAACAAGGGGTCACACAGTTTAAGGATAAGGGGGAAGTCTTTTAGGACCGAGATGAGAAGATCATTTTTCACACAGAGAGTGGTGAGTCTGTGGAATTCTCTGCCGCAGAAGGTAGTTGAGGCCAGTTCGTTGGCTATATTTACGAGGGAGTTAGATGTGGCCCTTGTGGCTAAAGGGATCAGGGGGTATGGAGAGAAGGCAGGCACGGGATACTGAGTTGGGTGATCAGCCATGATCATATTGAATGGCGGTGCAGGCTCGCCTAGTCCTGCACCTATTGTCTATGATTCTATGACCCGAAACGTCACCCATCCCTTCTCTCCAGAGACGCTGCCTGTCCCGGTGAGTCACTCCAGCACTTTGTGTCTACCTTCGGTGTAAACCGGCGTCTGCAGTTCCGTCCGACACGTGACAGATTAGCCTACCTGGTTGCTCAGACACCAATGGGAGAATTCATTGTAGATTGGCTATAGCCATAATCTGTTGTGTTAAGAATGTTGTGTTGCGATAACTACACAATAAACATAAGTTTTGTAACCAAGGGATCTTGCGTATGAGTGATGGCAATGAACCAATTGTTAAGGGCTTGGACACGCTAGAGGCAGGAAACATGTTCCCGATGTTGGGGGAGTCCAGAACCAGGGGCCACACAGTTTAAGAGGGTACGCAAAATGGTGGAGAAACTCAGCGGGTGCAGCAGCATCTATGGAGTGAAGGAGATAGGTAACATTTCGGGCCGAAACCCGGAAGGGTTTCCTATTTCCTTGGGTTTTGGGCCGAATCGTTGCCTATTTCCTTCAGGGTTTTTAGCCGAAAAGTTGCCTATTTCCTTCAGGGTTTCGGGCCGAAACGTTGCCTATTTCCTTCAGGGTTTTTAGCCGAAAAGTTGCCTATTTCCTTCAGGGTTTCGGGCCGAAACGTTGCCTATTCCCTTCGCTCCATAGATGCTGCTGCACCCGCTGAGTTTCTCCAGCATTTACCCTCGATTTACCATCTGCAGTTCCTTCTTTAACGCCACAGTTTAAGAATAAGGGGTAAGCCATTTAGAACGGAGACGAGGAAACACTTTTTCTCGCAGAGAGTGGTGAGTCTGTGGAATTCTCTGCCTCAGAGGGCGGTGGAGGCCGGTTCTCTGGATGCTTTCAAGAGAGAGCTAGATAGAGCTCTTGAAAATAGCGGAGTCAGGGGATATGGGGAGAAGGCAGGAACGGGGTACTGATTGGGGATGATCAGCCATGATCACATTGAATGGCGGTGCTGGCTCGAAGGGCCGAATGGCCTCTACTCCTGCACCTATTGTCTATTGTCTATTGTCTATAATCGAGCTATTTACAATGTACAGATACATGATAAGGAAATAACGTTTCGCGGAAGGTAAAGCCAGCAAAGTCCGATCAAAGATAGTCTGAGGGTCACCAATGAGTTCGATAGTAGTTGAGGACCGCTCTCTGGTTGTGGTGGGATGGTTCGCATGCCTGATAACAGCCGGGAAGAAACTGTCCCTGAATCTGGAGGTGTGTGCGTGCGTTCGTTTTCACACTTCTGTACCTCTTGCCCGATGGGAGAGGGGAGAGGAGGGAGTGGCCGGGGGTGAGATTGGTCCGTGATGATGCTGCTGGCCTTGCCGAGGCAGCGGGAGGTGTAGATGGAGTCAGTGGAAGGGCGGTTGGTTTGTGCGATGGGAAAGAGATTGTGTGCAATGGAAGGGGTTTGTGTTTGGTGGAAATGGTGGTCGGTGAAGGTGAATAATGTGGACATTTAGATCCATTATGACCATGAATCTACCATGACTCCTAATCTGAGGAAAGACATTCTTGCCATAGAGGGAGTACAGAGAAGGTTCACCAGACTGTTTCCTGGGATGGCAGGACTTCCATATGAAGAAAGACTGGATAGACTCGGTTTGTACTCGCTGGAATTTAGAAGATTGAGGGGGGATCTTATAGAGACTTACAAAATTCTTAAGGGGTTGGACAGGCTAGATGCAGGAAGATTGTTCCCGATGTTGGGGAAGTCCAGAACAAGGGGTCACACAGTTTAAGGACTTTTAGGACCGAGATGAGAAAAATATTTTGCACACAAAGAGTGGTGAATCTGTGGAATTCTCTGCCACAGAAGGTAGTTGAGGCCAGTTCGTTGGCTATATTTAAGAGGGAGTTAGATGTGGCCCTTGTGGCTAAAGGGATCAGGGGGTATGGAGAGAAGGCAGGTACAGGATACTGAGTTGGATGATCAGCCATGATCATATTGAATGGCGGTGCAGGCTCGAAGGGCCGAATGGCCTACTCCTGCGCCTATTTTCTATGTTTCTATGTTTCATATTCTGCTCCTGGTACAGATGACAATTAAACAGTCTTGACTCTTGTCAGCAACCTCCTGCAACAGGCTCTCTAGGCTGAACGTACAGAGCCAGAGATTAGCAGAAGGACAAAGGACATAATTAGGTTTTCCATTACATCCTCAGCGACCCCTGGGGAGGATGAGCAGAGGTCCCTTGGAGTTTCACGCCCTTACCACAAGGATGAGATCTACCTGGGGAGCAATGAGCTTTTGATAATCCTCACCTGAGAAAAATAATCCTAATGGCATTTACAACCCAGCATTGTAAGGTCATAAGAGTCGTAAGTGATAGGAGAATAAGGCCATTTGGCCCATCTACGCCATTCAATCATGGCTGATCGCTCTCTCCCTCCTAACCCCATTCTGCTTTCTCCCCACAACCTCTGATACCCGCACTAATCGAGAATCTATCTATCTCTGCCTTAAAAATATCCATTGACTTGTGGCCTCCACAGCCGTCTGTGGCAATGAGTTCCACAGATTCACCGCCCTCTGACTAAAGAAATTCCTCCTCATCTCCTTCCTAAAGTATCGTCCTTTAATTCTAGAGGCTACGAGCTCTAGTGCTAGACACTCCTACTACGGGAATCCAAACATCTAGTCTACCCATGCCTCATTTCAAGTCACCCTTGCATTCCATCTCTCTCTGTCCCTCTCCCCACCCTAGTCATCCTGCCAATTTCACTGTTCGCATCCATATCTCCCTCTTCCGCGGCCAACAATGGACTCCTCTCCAGAGATGCTGCCTGTCCCGCTGAGTTACTCCAGCATTTTGGGTCACGACCACTGCCTACACATTCCCAATAAACTCAAATCCCTTCCAATTCACTTCACTTCACCCAATCCTAATGGATCCAATAGATCAGCCATGATCACATTGAATGGCGGTGCAGGCTCGAAGGGCCGAATGGCCTGCTCCTGCACCTAATTTCTATGTCTTCCCTGCCACGCCCACTTTCTACCCGTGGACATTTTTCACGGCGTTGATAAAAGTCACGAGTTTTACCGGACTTCCCGAGTACCTACCGTTACTCGTACAAACCGCTACGGGACGTTCACGGACTCCTTATGTACCCGCTACGTGCATTACACCAGCTCGAATCGGGGGGAGAACGCGGGAGAACTCTTGAATTACCTCGTTGAGCGGGACAGGCCCTATGGAGGAGAATTAGGCCCCACAACCGTCAACTCTACTCCGCTGATCTATCATGAGGAAAGCTGGGACAGCCTTCCTCAGATATGAGGCCCAAATAAAAACCACTTAAAGGTTCGTGCGGCATAACAGACATTGAGCCAGCCCACCCTTCACCCACATCCAGCAGTGCAGGAAGCCGGTGACCCGAGTTCGATCCCGACTGCGGGTGCTGTCCGTACGGAGTTTTTGGACATTCTCCCCGTCACCTGCGTGGGTTTTCTCCAAAGGTCTTTCGGTTTCCTCCCACGCTCCAAAGGCGTACGGGTTTGTAGGTTAACATAGAAACATAGACAATAGGTGCAGGAGGAGGCCATTCGGCCCTTCGAGCCTGCACCGCCATTCAATATGATCACGGCTGATCATCCAACTCAGTATCCCGTGCCTGCCTTCTCTCCATACCCCCTGATCCCTTTAGCCACAAGGGCCACATCTAACTCACTCTTAAATATAGCCAATGAACTGGCCTCAACTACCTTCTGTGGCAGAGAATTCCACAGACTCACCACTCTCTGTGTGAAAAATGTTTTTCTCATCTCGGTCCTAAAAGACTTCCTTCCCCTTATCCTTAAACTGTGTGATCCCTTGTTCTGGACTTCCCCAACATCGGGAACAATCTTCCTGCATCTAGCCTGTCCAACCCCTAAGAATTTTGTAAGTCTCTATAAGATCCCCCCTCAATCTTCTAAATTCCAGCGAGTCTATCCAGTCTTTCTTCATATGCCAGACCTGCCATCCCAGGAATCAGTCTGGTGAACCTTCTCTGTACTCCCTCTATGGCAAGAATGTCTTTCCTCAGATTAGGAGACCAAAACTGTACGCAATACTCCAGGTGTGGCCTCACCAAGACCCTGTACAACTGCAGTGGAGCCTCCCTGCTCTTGTACTCAAATCCTTTTGCTATGAATGCCAACACACCATGAATTGGCTCGGTCGAAGTGTAGGATAGTGTGCGGGGGTCGGTCGGTGGGTCGAAGGGCCTGTTTCCCCGCTGTATCTCTGAACTAGACTAAAGCTGATGAGGTTGGAGGAGGAGGAGCGAAAAGGGAACTGTTCCTTGGAAAGAACACAATAAAGTGGACTTGCATCCCATCCCAGCAGCTGTGTGGAACCGCTCCGACAACCACATTCCTGACCTGTGACATACAGCGGGAGGAGCTTGCCAAAAATTCTAAAGATGTTTCTGCGAGGAGTAGACTCATCTGTCAGGAGGAGGAATGCTGCTGCTGACTGTGATGCGCTCGGCGATTTCTCCTGAAGCCCCATTGCCATAAATCTCCCCAAACCTCCCTGCGGTTACGTTTCCACGCGTGGGAGAAACCAGGACCGGAGGCTCTATAGGCCCAGAATGAAGAGCACTTTCCTTCAGAAAGGAGATGAGGAGGAATTAGTCAGAGGGTGGGTGAATCTGTGCAATTAATTGCCATTCAAGGCAGTGGAGGCCAAGTCACTGCATATTTTTAAGGTGAGATCGATAGATTTTTGATTAGTACGGGTGTCAAGGGTTTATGGGGAGAAGGCAGGAGGATGAGGTTGAGAGGGAGAGATCGATCAGCCGTGATGTAATGGAGGAGTAGACCTGATGGGACGAATGGCCTAGATTCTGCCCCTAGAACTTATGAAGGTAGACAAAAGTGATGGGGAAACTCAGCGGGTGCAGCAGCATCTGTGGAGCGAAGGAAATAGGCAACGTTTCGGGCCGAAACCTTTCGACAGACTTGTGGGGGTTGAGGGTGGGGGGGGGGGGGGGGGGGGGAGAAGAAAGGGAAAAGGAGGAGGAGCCCGAGGGCTGAGGGAGAGCTAAGATGAAGAGGAGACAGCAAGGGCTAACGGAATTGGGAGAATTCAATGTTTATGCCACTAGGGTGCAGACTGCCCAAGCGGAATACGAGGTGCTGCTCCTCCAACTTGCGGTGTTGCTCACTCTGGACGTGGAGGAGGCCCAGGACTGAGAGGTCGGATATGGAATGGGAGGGGGCGTTGAAGTGCTGAGCCACCGGGAGGTCGGGTTGGTTAATGCGGACCGAGCGGAGGTGTTCGGCGAAACGATCGCCAAGCCTCCGCTTGGTCTCACCGATATAGATCAGCTGGCATCTGGAGCAGCGGATGCAGTAGATGAGGTTGGAGGAGGTGCAGGTGAACCTCTGTCGGACCTGGAAGGACTGCTTGGGTCCCTGAAAGGAGTGGAGGGGGGAGGTGTTCGAGCGGAGGTGTTCGGCGAAACGATCGCCAAGCCTACGCTTGGTCTCACCGATGTAGATCATCTGGATGCGGACCGAGCGGAACCTATGAACTTGCAGATATCAGATCGCCCCTCCCTGCCACTTGCCAGCAGTCTCAAAGAGACCCATCTGTCTGCAATGGAGAATCTCAGCCTTTAGAAGGGTCTCGACCCGAATCGTCGCTCCATAGATGCTCCTCACCCGCTGAGTTTCTCCAGTATTTTTGTCTACCTTGGATTTTCCAGCATCTGCAGTTCCAACATCTGTCAACAGTGAGCTCTTATGCAGGTTCAGCTTTCGTGGGAGTTCAGTTTACCGTCAGTTTGGTTTACCGTCTGTTTGGTTTAGTTCAGAAATACAGCATGGAAACAGGCCCTTCGGCCCACGCTGACCATCCTTCACTAGTTCTATGTTATCCCACTCTCTCATCCACTCCCTACACTCTAGGGGCCGCACGGTTTGGGCAGGGGAAGAGTGGTCGCCCTACAGCTCCAGGGACCCCGGTTCGATCCTGACCAAGGGCGCTGTTCTGATTGGGGTTTGTACCTTCTCCCCGTGACCTGCGTGGGCTTTCTTGTCGTGTCCCCCGTCTCCGTCCTCAGGCCGCCTAAGGGGGCGGAGCTGGCGGCCTCCAACCGGGGGACCGACCTCGAGGGTCCGGAGGCAGCGCCAGCCAGGACTTACCAGCGCGAGGCTGGCCGACTTCGGGGCTGTGGTGGCGTTCCGTGGGCGGCCTGTCTCGGGCGGAGGCGGTATTCCGGCGGCGGCCCAATTCTGGCAGCGCTTCGACCGCCTCCCCCCCCCGGGACCGCGGAGTTTGCGCCGGCCCGTTTGCGGAGCACGGTTTGAGCCGCGGGACTTACTTACCGTCACCCGTCGGGGTCACAACAACGGAGGCCTGGATCGCCTCAGCACAGAGGGAGAGCAAGGAGGGAAGAGACAAAGACCTTAAGACTTTTGCCTTCCATCACAGTGAGGAGGTGCCTGGTGAACTGACTGTGGTGGGTGTTAAATTTGTGTTTATTGTGTGTTTTGTTATTTTATTATATGTATGACTGCAAGGCAACGAAATTCCGTTCAGACCGAAAGGTCTGAATGACAATAAAGGTAGATTTGGTTTGATTTTATTTTCTGTGGTTTCCTCCCACACACCATAGACACACAATAGTTTCGGCCCGAAACGTCGCCTATCTCCTTCGCTCCTTAGATGCTGCTGCACCCGCTGAGTTTCTCCAGCCTTTTGTGTGCCCATAGCCATACAAGTTAGTAGGTGAACTGGCTTCGATAAAAATGTTATAAATTGTCCCTAGTGCGTACGATAGTGCCAGGAGACAGGCTGATCGCCGGTTGGCGCAGACTCCGTGGGCCAAAGGGCCCATTTCCATGCTGTATCTCAAAATTAAATAAACCAGGGGCGATTTACAGAGTGTCAATTAACAATAGACAATAGGTGTAGGAGTAGGCCATGCTGGAGGAACTCAACCCGAAACGTCGCCTATTCCTTCCCTTCCGAGTCTCTTCAGACTCAATAGACAATAGACAATAGGTGCAGGAGTAGGCCATTCGGCCCTTCGAGCCAGCACCCGTTCCTGCCTTTCAATGTGATCACGGCTGATCATCCCCAATCAGAACCCCCGTTCCTGCCTTCTCCCCATCTCCCCTGACTCTGCTATCTTTAAGAGCCCTATCCAGCTCTCTCTTGAAAGCATCCAGAGAACCGGCCCCCACCGCCCTCTGAGGCAGAGAATTCCACAGACTCACCACTCTCTGCGAGAAAAAGTGTTTCCTCGTCTCCGTTCTAAATGGCTCACTCCTTATTCTTAAACTGTGTGTGTGTGTGTGTGGTCCCCCGGTTCTGGACTCCCCCAACATCGGGAACATGTGGAATGTGAGGTGTTCTTCCTCCGTTTTTTGTCTGGGCCTCACTCTGGCAATGGAGGAGGCCCAGGACAGAAAGGTCAGCGTGGGAATGGGAAGGGGAGTTAAAATGGTTAGCAACCGGGAGGCCTTGGCATAGCCAGCATGAACCTGGCGGGCTGAAGGGCCTTTTCCTGTGTTGCACCATTTTATGACTCTAAGCCTTGTCGACGGCCAAACCGCTCGACCTCAGGGAAGGGAACAGTTAAATTTCCATGCAATGGAGCGGTTACCAGCAAATCCCCTGGCTGGGTTTCTTATCCTGTAAGTACCCAGGCAGCTGTGGGCTCAGCTACTAATGATGTGAAAGGTCTCGGGCAAAAGTCCAAAGCTGTCCTCTCCACAGTTGGATAGAACTCAACAGGGTTGTCAGCCCGCCTACACTAGTGCTGTGGCAGGGACAGGGCGAGGCTGCGAGCAGCCAACGCATTAGGTATCGTTCTCTGAAACCAGACACCCAACCGCAGGCTATAGATCCCTGTCTTGAGCTCTGGGGAGAGGTTGAGCAAGGCTGGGTCTCTATTCCTTGGAGCGCAGGAGGATGAGGGCTGATCGTACAGAGGTGTGCTAAAACACGAGAGGAATAGATCGGGTAGACGCACAGAGTCGCTTGCCCAGAGTAGGGGAATCGAGGACCAGAGGACATGGGTTCGAGGTGAAGGGGGAAAGATTTAACATGAATCTGAAGGGGTAACTTTTTCACACAAAAAGTGGTGGTTGTAAAGGGCCGGTTCCACGTGGGCGTCAGGCAGGTGGCGCGCGAAGGTTTTGTGAATCCCAAACTCCTGGGGCGCTGCACGCACACCATGCGCGCGTAATGCACGCCTTGTGCGCTTCACGACGCGCGCGTCATTCGTCGTGACGCGGAAATGATGTCGGGTAAATGACGCCACAAGTGGGACAGGCCCTTAAGGAACGAGCTGCCGGAGGAGGTAGTTGAGGCAGTGACTATCACAACGTTTAAGAAAAAGTTAGAGAGGTACATGGATAGGACAGGTTTGGGGGGGGATATGGGCGAAACGCGGGCAGGTGGGACTAGTGTAGATGGGACATGTTGGCCGGTGTGGGCAAGTTGGGCGAAGGATGCGTTTCCACGCTTATGACTCTATACAGCACATTGCACCTTTTATTTTGCTCCACGGAAGCTGCCTGACTCACCGAGTTCCTCCAGCGCTGGGTTTGGTTTAGTTTAGAGGTGCAGCGCGGAAACAGGCCCTTCAGCCCATCGAGTCCACGCTGACCAGCGATCAGCCCGCACACCAGCACTATCCTACACTCCACGGACAATTTATAATTTTACCAAATCCCTGGAGGGAAAAAGACTACAAAAAGTAGTAAACACTGCCCGGTCCCTCATCGGCTCTGACCTCCCTTCCATCGAGGGGATCTATCGCAGTCGCTGCCTCAAAAAGGCTGGCAGCATCATCAAGGACCCACACCACCCTGGCCACACACTCATCTCCCTGCTACCTTCAGTTGGAAGGTACAGGAGCCTGAAAACTGCAACGACCAGGTTCAGGAATAGCTACTTCCCCACAGCCATCAGGCTGTTAAACTTGGCTCGGACAAAGCTCTGATCATTAATAACCCATTATCTGTTATTTGCACTTTATCAGTTTATGTGTGTATATATTTATATAATGGTATATGGACACACTGATCTGTTCTGTAGTCAATGCCTACTATGTTCTGTGGTGCTGAAGCAAAGCATGAATTTCATTGTCCTATCTGGGACACTCGACAATAAACTCACTTGAACTTGAACTTGAACCTGTATGTCTTTGGAGTGTGGGAGGAGACCAGAGCTCCCGGTGAAAACCCACGCAGGCCACAGGGTGAACATGCAAACTCTGCACTGACAGCACCTGTAGACAGGATCGAACCCCTGTCTCTGGCGCTGTGAGGCAGCACCCTGCCGCCCTAACTCTTTGTGTTCAGCTCTTATAGTCTCTTAACATTTCACAGACGCACAACCCTAAAATTCAGAGAGAAAAGACGTTTATTGTTCATATATAAAACTAATTACAGGTAACCCTCTCACGTTAGGGCTGGTGGGCGCATTGCAATTCACAAAATTCATAAATCGTAAGCTAACAATTCGAGATCGTTACGGAATATATGTGCGTAAAAAAAAGGAAATAAACGGACATAAAATTAAAATTTTAACTCGCGCTGCTTAATACATGCGTTGAGACGCAGACTTGTGTTACAATAACATTGGCGGAGAGCCGAGGGTGTCCTGGTTGGGGTTTGCTCCTGGGCCTGGCCAAGCTGGACATCCGCGAGTCACGGAGCCAGGAGGAAGAGGCCCCTCATCTGGGTCACGTCAGCGCCCGGATGGCACTAGTAAAGGACTACCCGCCGGCCCCTGGGGGATTTCCGGGACCGCTGGGCACTCCGGGGGGGGGGGTGGAATGTTTCCTCAACGAGGATGGTGGTACAGCCATTTGAAAATTTAATGATGAAATAATTTGGCGATTTTGTATTATGGTGGTCGGGGCGTTACCACGGTTTTGGTTTGCGAATTTCTTTTTTAATACGAATTGAATAAATTACTTTTGAATTTTAAAAAAATGGTGTATATAACGTGGTCTAGTTCCCTTTATCTATACTCTTCGGAAGTGTGTGTTTTATGCCCCTGTCCCACTTAGGAAACCTGAAGGGAAACCTCTGGAGACTTTGCGCCCCACCCGTGCGGTTCCCGGAGGTTTTCGTCCTCCGGCAACCACCTTCAACTAGCCTCGCAACCGGCTTCGACTAAAACATTGCCGATTTTTAAAACGCAAACCACTTTCGACCATTAGGGAGACTGACGAAAACCTCCGGGAACCGCACGGAAACCGCTTGGGTGGGGGCGCAAAGTCTCCAGAGGTTTCCGTTCGGGTTTCCGAAGTGGGACAGGGGCGTCATACAGAGTGGTGCAGTGCGGAAACAGGGGTGTGTTATATTTATGAATATTATTCCAACGTCTCTCCTCGGCCACGTTTCTGCAGGCTTTCCCCGCGGGCGAAAGTCTTCTAGGAGCGAGAATCCGCGGTGGGAGGAGACAAGCGGAGCAGCAGTGATCGGAGATCGCAGCCAACGGCAGGACCCCTCTCCTCCTTCGACTTTGTAGAGATACAGCGCAAGGAACAGGCCCTAATGCCCACAGGCAGAGCTGACCAGCAGATCACCTCGTTCGCCAGTAGTATCCCACACACACTAGGGACAGTGTACAGTTTGTACTGAAGCTAATTAGCTTGCAAACCTGCAAGCCTTTATCATGGGCAGAAAAATGGGATCAGCCATGGCAGAGTAGGCCTAAATGGGCCTACTCATTTAGGCTCGATGGGCCTAAATCTACTCCCATAACTTATCTTTGGGGTTTAAGAAGGAACTGCAGATGCTGGAAAATCGAAGGTAGACAAAAATGCTGGAGAAACTATGGAGCGAAGGAAACAGGCAAGGTTTCTGAAGAAGAAGGGTTTCGGCCCGAAACGTTGCCTACTTCCTTCGCTCCTTAGACGCTGAGGCACCCGCTGAGTTCCTCCAGCACTTTTGTCCACTTATCTTTGGGGTGTGGGAGGAAACCGGAGCGCCCGGAGAAAACCCACGCAGGTGACAGGGAGAACGTACAGATTAATCTTCACTGGGATATTGGATAGTGGGAGTGAACAGGAGTTGATTTGGGTCCATTGGGTGACATTAAAGGGTGGGTTTCCTCCCACGTCACGAAGACGTGCAGGTGTGTAGGTTAATTGGCCCTCTGTAACGGTTAGGTCGGGGGAGTTCCCTACCGCCAGGGGTACCATGTAATCCTGTGTTACCTGCTCCATGGTCGGATAGTCGCCGACTAAACCTTCTCCCCCACTTGGTTTGCCGGGTGAGGACGGGGCTGTGGACCCCCCCCCCCCAGCAGGACCAGACACAAGACCCGTCAAAGGGCGGGTGAGCTCCTAGCCATCCAAGGGCCCGTCCACACTTCAGTAGAAGTTGCGCTCATTATCGTAACACAGCATTGCAAGGAACGATGATAATGCACGCACACCACACACCAAAAATCCGATACTTCTAACGGCGGAAGTCCGCAGGAACTGGAGGACGGAGAAGCGTGGAGCGCCCGGCACCGTTCCCGTCGGAAACCAGCGCCACTGTGTCGCCAACGTTTTCCCCGGTGATGAATGTTAATTTTTTTTCCTCTGGTGTGGCGGGAATGGATGAGGAAGTGGGACAACATAGAACTAAACGCACACCTCCAGGTTCGGGGGCGGAAGATTGCAACCTTCACGAATTGTCTCGACGAATGCAATCGACCTCGACGGGCACAGACGGACGAACAAACGGAACGAGTTGTCCGACAACTTTTGGCTGCGCACGCCGCACGCAAGAGGAAGAAGGGACAGTTTCTAACCCCCCCTGCTATCAGGCAACTGAACCAGCCCACCAACAATTCAGCAGTCCTGAACTTCATTGGTGACCCTCGGACTATCTTTGATCAGACTTTATTTTTGCGCCAATTCACATTATTCCCTTTATAATGCATCTGTGCACTGCGGACGGCTTGAGAGTAATCACACATAGTCGTTCCGCTGGTTGGAGAGCAGGGAATGAGCTAGGGAATACAAGAGGTGAAAACACCATCAAAGCAGATGATGATCGAGGCAATGTGGAACGGTTCATTGTTTGTGAAGGGGAAGGGGACAAGGAGGCAAACTATCCAGAATGGGGTTTAGGAGACAGGCGACTGTTTCGGGTCTGACTGATGTGAGGGTGGGAAGGGCGGGGAGGAGGAGGAAAGGAAGAGTTGGAGACAGCGGGCCGTGGGAGAGTAGGTTGTGAAACTGTCTTCTGAGAGAGGAGGAGACTGTCTTCAAAGTAACCATATAACCATACAGCACGGAAACAGGCCATCCCGGCCCTTCTAGTCCGGGCCGAACACTTACTCTCACCCAGTCCCAGACCATAACCCTCCATTCCTTTCCCGTCCATATACCTATCCAATTTATTTTTAAACGATAAAATCGAACCTGCCTCCACCACTTCCACTGGAAGCTCATTCCACACAGCCACCACTCTCCGAGTAACAAAGTTCTCCCTCATGTTGCCCCTAAACGTCTGTCCCTTAATTCTCAAATCATGTCATTCTCAAATATGATCAGCCATGATCATATTGAATGGCGGTGCAGGCTGGAAGGGCCGAATGGCCTCTACTCCTGCACCTGTTGTCTATGTTTCTATGTCCTCTTGTTTGAATCTTCCCTACTCTCAATGGAAAAAGCTTATCCACGTCAACTCTGTCTGTCTCTCTCATCATTTAAAACATGGAAACATAGAAAATAGGTGCAGGAGTAGGCCATTCGGCCCTTCGAGCCTGCACCGCCATTCAATATGATCATGGCTGATCATCCAACTCAGTATCCCGTACCTGCCTTCTCTCCACACCCCCTGATCCCTTTAGCCACAAGAGCCACATCTAACTCCCTCTTAAATATAGCCAATGAACTGGCCTCAACTACCTTCTGTGGCAGAGAATTCCACAGACTCACCACTCTCTGTGTGAAAAATGTTTTTCTCATCTCGGTCCTAAAAGACTTCCCCCTTATCCTTAAACTGTGTGACCCCTCGTTCTGGACTTCCCCAACATCGGGAACAATCTTCCTGCATCTAGCCTGCCCAACCCCTTAAGAATTTTGTAAGTCTCTATGAGATTCCCCATCAATCTTCTAAATTCCAGCGAGTACAAGCCGAGTCTATCCAGTCTTTCTTCATATGGAAGTCCTGCCATCCCAGGAATCAGTCTGGTGAACCTTCTCTGTACTCCCTCTATGGCAAGAATGTCTTTCCTCAGATTAGGAGACCAAAACTGTACGCAATACTCCAGGTGTGGCCTCACCAAGACCCTGTGCAGACTTCCCCCTTATCCTTAAACTGTGTGACCCCCTCGTTCCGGACTTCCCCAACATCGGGAACATCCCCAACATCGGGACCTCTAGCAAGTCCCCCCTTAACCTTCTGCGCTCCAAAGAATAAAGACTTATCTTGTTCAACCTTTCTCTGTAGCTTAGGTGCTGAAACCCGGGCAACATTTTGGTAAATCTAAAGTAGGCATACGTTTGAGGAGATTTCGCAGTGGAGTACCTGTGGAGTTTAAGAAGGAATATTTCCTCTACTAGCATTTCCGGTCCTTCTTAAACATTTGACCTACTCCACTGCAAAAATCTCCTCAAGGTGTGCCTACTTTGAACAAGTTCTCCTCCTCTCTCTGAAGACTATCTCTGCCTCTTCCTTTCTTCTCTCCCCCCCCCAGTCTGAAGAAGGGTCTCGACCCGAAACGTCGCCTATTCCCTTCGCTCCATAGATGCTGCCTCCCCCCGCTGAGTTTCTCCAGCGTTTTTGTCTGCCTTCGATTTTCCCGCATCTGCGGTTCCTGGTTGGAACAGGTTGGGGTTTAATGTTTGGCGGCCCGAGAGTGAGAGGGGAAGAGGGGGGCTGGAATTATATCATCGGTCAGTCAGCGAAATCATCCGGACTGACTATTCCCACTGTCCGCAGTGGATGTTCCCGCTCGTGGGCGAGTCCGGGAGTAGAGGGCACAGTCGCAGAATTCAAGGATGTTCCTTTGGGAAAGAGATGAGAAGAGAAATTTCGAGGGCAGTGAATCTGTGGAATTCGGAATGACGTGGAGACCCAGGTCAGTGGGACAATTAGGGCCGAGATAGACAGATCCTTGATTTAGCACGGGTGTCAGGGGTTATGGGGAGAAGGCGGGAGAATGGGGTTTGGAGGGAGAGATAGATCGGCCGTGATTGAATGGCAGAGTAGACCTGATGGGCCGAACGGCCTAATTCTACTCCTGGTCTGAGCCAGGGCACCTCCCCTTAAAGTGGTAAAGTCAGAAACACCTCCTGGTGTCCAGAAACATCAAAACACGGCCACTCCACTCTCCCTCTCTCTCTGTTTGCCTTCAAAGCTGTGTGCTGTGCAGTTTGCTGGATTAGTGGGAATAATTTAGTTAGCAATCAAAGTTCAAAGGCAACTATTGTCCGTGTTTTTTTTTTTCGTTCAGCCCAATACTCGGTGCGCCGGTGTGTGTCCGGCGGACTGCGTTCTTCGAGCGGGAGCCTCGTCAGAGAGCCTCGTGGCCCCCGGTTAGTTTGTGGAAGAGTTCCTCGTTCAGGGTCTCGCTCTGGTCCTTGCCGCGGGTGGACAGGAAGATGTAGCCTCCGATGTACTCGTGGACGATCTTGCAGTCGGCCGTCAGGCAGCTGAAGGCGATGTTGATGTTCTCATCAAACTCGATGGCCACCTGAGGGGAGGCAACGACCAAGACTTGAGGGCCGGTCCCCACCAGCGAGCGGCCTGCAAGCGGGCGAGCGGGGCCAAACCGGGAAGCGGGGGCCGCGCGGAGGTCGGGTGAGTGGCGCGAGGTTGGAGCGAAGTCCGCGGTACGTTCGCAAGGACGGTGAGGGGCACAGAGACACACACAGAGAGGGACACAGGGGCACATAGAGAGGGTCACGGGGGCACACACAGAGAGGGTCACAGAGAGGGTCACGGAGGCACACACAGAGAGGGTCACAGAGAGGGTCACGGAGGCACACACAGAGAGGGTCACAGGGGCACATAGAGAGGGTCACGGAGGCACACACAGAGAGGGTCACAGAGAGGGTCACGGAGGCACACACACAGAGAGGGTCGCGGAGGCACATATAGAGAGGGTCACGGAGGCACACACAGAGAGGGACACGGAGGCACACACAGAGAGGGTCACGGAGGCACACACAGAGAGGGTCACGGAGACACACACACAGAGGGTCACGGAGGCACACACAGAGAGGGTCACGGAGACACACACAGAGAGGGTCACGGAGACACACACAGAGAGGGTCACGGAGGCACCTACAGAGAGGGTCACGGAGACACATATAGAGAGGGTCACGGAGGCACACACAGAGAGGGTCACGGAGGCACACACACACAGAGGGTCACGGAGGCACACACACACAGAGGGTCACGGAGGCACACACACAGAGAGGGTCACGGAGGCACACACACAGAGAGAGGGACACGGAGGCACACACACACAGAGAGGGTCACGGAGGCACACACAGAGAGGGACACGGAGGCACACACAGAGAGGGTCACGGAGGCACACACAGAGAGGGTCACGGAGACACACACACACAGAGGGTCACGGAGACACACACAGAGAGGGTCACGGAGACACACACACAGAGAGGGTCACGGAGGCACACACAGAGAGGGTCACGGAGAGGGTCACGGGGTCACACACAGAGAGGGACACACAGAGAGGTACGACGCTGAGGCGACTGCGGGCCGGCAGGCCGTTGCCGGGCGGGATTTTTGAACACGATCAGTTTTTCGGAGCCCCGCGCGATATCGTACGGCTCAAGCGACCACGTTAGGTCGCGCTCGCCGCACGGCGTCGCATGCTGGTGGGACAGGCCCTTTAGACAAGGCACATAAAGGTGGAGCAACTCAGCGGGAGGGGCAGCGTCACTGGAGCGAAGGAATGGGTGACGTTTCGGGTGGAGACCCCTCTTCAGACCGTTCCTCCCGCACTACGAGTAACGGCCCTGTCCCACTGCGTACGAGGTCATTCGAGAGCTCTCCCGAATGTACGCAGCGGGTACGGCGGAGCTCGGGACGTCCCTTAGCAGCTCGTAACGCTAACGACAGGTACTCGGGGAAAGGCGGTGGGCTCGTGAAGACTTTTCAACGTGGTGAAAAATGTCCACGAGAGCCCCGAGCACCTACGAGCGGCCACAAATCTCCGGGTTCGAATCAGGGGGAAACCCGGGGGAGCTCTTGAATGAGCTGGTACAGCGGGAACGGCCCCACAACACTCTTCTACACGCACTAGGGGACAATTTACTGCAATTTCTACCAAGATAATTAACCGACAACCTGGAGTGAGGGAGGAAACCGAAGATCGCGGAGAAAGCCCGCGCAGGTCACGGGGAGAAAACGTGCAAACTCCGTAGAGACAGGGCCCGTAGTCGGGGTCGCTGTGAAGCAACAACTCTGTAGCTGCGCCACCTTGTGGCCCAGCACTGAATCACGCTTCGTTCACCCTCCATGTGTCTCTATGCTGGAACTCTGTTCCCCAGCATCAGGGGACATAGACATAGAAACATAGACAATAGGTGCAGGAGTAGAGGCCATTCGGCCCTTCGAGCCTGCACCGCCATTCAATATGATCACGGCTGATCATCCAACTCAGTATCCTGTACCTGCCTTCTCTCCATACCCCCTGATCCCTTTAGCCACAAGGGCCACATCTAACTCCCTCTTAAATATAGCCAACGAACTGGCCTCAACTACCTTCTGTGGCAGAGAATTCCACAGACTCACCACTCTCTGTGTGAAAATACTTTGTGACCCCTTGTTCTCGACTTCTGGACCTTCTGTGGCAGAGAATTCCACCGATTCACCACTCTCTGTGTGAAAAATGTTTTTTCATCTCGGTCCCAAAAGACTTCCCCCTTATCCTTAAACTGTGTGACCCCTTGTTCTGGACTTCCCCAACATCGGGAACAATCTTCCTGCATCTAGCCTGTCCAACCCCTTAAGAATTTTGTAAGTTTCTATAAGATCCCCCCCTCAATCTTCTAAATTTTTGCGAGTCTATCCAGTCTTTCTTCATATGGAAGTCCTGCCATCCCAGGAATCAGTCTGGTGAACCTTCTCTGTACTCCCTCTATGGCAAGAATGTCTTTCCTCAGATTTGGAGACCAAAACTGTACGCAATACTCCAGGTGTGGCCTCACCAAGACCCTGTACAACTGCAGTAGAACCTCCCTGCTCCTGTACTCAAACCTATACTCATTCCCAACGGAGCTCCCCCCCCCACACACACCCCCTCCCACACAGCCCCTCTTCAGCCCCCGCCTACCTGCCGGATGTCCCAGTTGACGTTCCACTGCCTCATGTTGTTGAACCTCCAGGTCTTCACCACGTCACCCACGCTCAGATCGATCCGGATCAGCCGGTTGGGCGCGATGCCCAAAACCTCCTCCTTCTTGCAGCCTTTGAACCTGGCCAGGCAGAGAGAGAGAGAGAGAGAGAGTCAGAACCACCGCAGATAGACAAAGACACAGATAGAGTAACTCAAAGTTCAAGAGAGTTTATTATCGTGTGACCCTGCTTCAGCACCACAGAACATAGTAGGCATTGACTACAGAACAGATAACCATATAACCATATAACAATTACAGCACGGAAACAGGCCCTCTCGGCCCTTCCAGTCCGTGCCGACCATTTGTTTTCCCCTAGCCCCATCTACCTGCACTCAGACCATACCCCTCCATTCACTTCACGTCCATATACCTATCCACTTTACTTTTAAATGTTAAAATCGATCCTGCCTCCACCACTTCTGCTGGAAGCTCATTCCACACAGCCACCACCCTCTGAGTAAAGAAGTTCCCCCTCACGTTACCCCTAAACTTCTGTCCCTTAATTCTCATGTCATGCCCTCTTGTTTGAATCTTCCCTACCCTCAATGGGAAAAACGTATCCACGTTAACTCTGTCTATCCCTTTCATCATTTTAAAGACCTCAATCAAGTCCCCCCTTAACCTTCTGCGCTCCAAAGAATAAAGACCTAACTTGTTCAACCTTTCTCTGTAACAGAGTTGCTGGAACCCAGGCAACATTCTAGTAAATCTCCTCTGTACTCTCTCTATTTTGTTGACATCCTTCCTATAACTAGGCGACCAAAATTGTACACCATACTCCAGAATTGGTCTTACCAATGCCTTGTACAATTTTAACATTACTTCCCTACTCCTATATTCAATGCTCTGATTTATAAAGGCCAGCACACCAAAGGCTTTCTTTACCACCCTATCTACATGCGATTCCACCTTCAGGGAACTGTGCACAGTTATTCCTAGATCCCTCTGTTCCACAGCATTCCTCAATTCCCTACCATTTACCATGTACGTCCTATTTTGATTTGTCCTGCCAAGATGTAGCACTTCACATTTAACAGCATTAAACTCCATCTGCCGTCTTTCAGCCCACTTTTCCAAATGGCCCAAATCTCTCTGTAGACTTTGAAAATCTACTTCATTATCCACAACACCACCTATCTTAGTGGTGTTGTAGATCAGTGTGTCCATATGCCATTATATAAATAAATACACACATGAATAAATAAACTGATAAAGTGCAAATAACAGATAATGGGTTATTAATGTTCAGAGTTTTGTCCGAGCCGGGTTTAATAGCCTGATGGCTGTGGGGAAGCAGCTATTCCTGAACCTGGTCGTTGCAGTCTTCAGGCTCCTGTACCTTCTACCTGAAGGTAGCGGGGAGATGAGTGTGTGGCCAGGGTGGTGTGGGTCCTTGATGATGCTGCCAGCCTTTTTGAGGCAGCGACTGCGATAGATCCCCTCGATGGAAGGGAGGTCGGAGCCGATGACGGACTGGGCAGTGTTTACTACTTTTTGTAGTCTTTTTCCCTCCAGGGCGCTCAAGTTGCCGAACCAAGCCACGATGCAACCGGTCAGCAAGCTCTCTACTGTGCACCTGTAGAAGTTAGAGAGAGTCCTCCTTGACAGACCGATGCTCGGAGTAACTCAGCGGCTCAGGCAGCCTCCCTGGAGAGGAAGAATCGTCTGCTTTGATCTGTCCTTTTCACACCTTACCCTTCCGCACGTCTCCAGTCTCCCTCTCCCCCTGACTCTCAGTCTGAAGAAGGGTCTCGACCCGAAACGTCACCCGTTCCTTCTCTCCAGAGATGCTGCCTGAGCCTCTGAGTTACTCCATCGTTTTGTGCCTATCTTTGGAATAAGCCAGCACCTGCAGTTCCTTCCTAAACCATTCCACCAAACACAGCCCCCTCAGCACGGAATCCCCCTTCGGCCCAACTCTACCCTGTTGGCCAGAGGAGAGGAGAGGAATTGAGCCTAGGAGCAAAGATGTATCATGGGAAACGCGGTAAGCTCGTGAAGTTTTTTCAACATTTTGAAAAACGTTCGCCAGAACCCCAAACCCCTACATGCACCTACTGCAGATGTACGGGGCCCTAGTGAGACCACACCTGGAGTATTGTGTGCAGTTTTGGTCCCCTAATTTGAGGAAGGACATTCTTGCTATTGAGGGAGTGCAGCGTAGGTTCACCAGGTTAATTCCCGGGATGGCGGGACTGTCATACGCTGAGAGGATGGAGCGGCCGGGCTTGTACACTCTGGAGTTTAGAAGGATGAGAGGGAATCTCATTGAAACATATAAGATTATTAAGGGTTTGGAAACGCTAGGGGCAGGAAACAATGTTCCCGATGTTGGGGGAGGTCCCGACCCAGGGGCCACAGTTTAAGAATAAAAGCACTGTCCCACTGTACGAGTTCATTCAAGGGTTCTCCCGAGTTTGCCCTGATTCGAACTCGGAGATTTACGGTAATGGCCGCTCGTAAGTACTCGGACTCTCTTCACGAGTCTTCCCGGCCTTACCCGCCGTTAGCGAGTCTTCCCGAGTACCTGCTGTTAGCGTTACGAGCCGCTAAGAGACGTCCCCGAGCTCCAACGTACCCGCTACGTTCATTCTCTGTGCTTACCACGAGTTTAATTTTTTTTTTAAACTCGGGAGAGCTCTTGAATGAACCCCTACAGTGGGACAGGGCCATTAGGGGGTAAGCCATTTAGAACGGAGAAGAGGAAACACTTTTCCACGCAGAGAGTTGTGAGACTGTGGAATTCTCTGCCTCAGAGGGCGGTGGAGGCCGGTTCTCTGGATGCTTTCAAGAGAGAGCTAGATAGGGCTCTTAAAGATAGCGGAGTCAGGGGATGTGGGGAGAAGGCAGGAACGGGGCACTGATTGGGGATGATCAGCCATGATCACATTGAATGGCGGTGCTGGCTCGAAGGGCCGAATGGCCTCCTCCTGCACCTATTGTCTATTGTCTATTGAGTCTGAAGAGACCCGGAAGGGAAGGAATAGGCGACGTTTCGGGTCCAGACCCTTCCGGCCCATCTATGCTGGTCCAGTTTGCCCATGTTTGGCCCACCAGTTTCTAAGTCTTTCCTATAGAAACATAGAAATTAGGTGCAGGAGCAGGCCATTCGGCCCTTCGAGCCTGCACCACCATTCAATATGATCATGGCTGATCATCCAACTCAGTATCCTGTACCTGCCTTCTCTCCATACCCCCGATCCCTTTAGCCACAAGGGCCACATCCAACTCCCTATTTTCTATGTTTCTATGTAATAGGACGACCTGAAGCGCAGTTCTTTATTTCTATCTCTTTGGTAAACCTTTAGTTTAGAGGTAGAGAGAGACGGAGAGACGGAGAGACAGCAACCAACATGACCGGGCCTCACCTCACCACAAAGTAGGCCAGGCCGAACTCGGGCAGAGATTGCCAAGCCTGGATGAACTTCATTTTGGTCTCCATGAGGGACAGTTGGTCAATGTTCTGGTAGGCCTCCAGGATGCGAGGGGTTAACTGCAAGAGGTCACAGGTCAGAGGTTATCACAGGAGAAGGGGGAGAGGGAGGGGGAGAGAGGGAGGGGGAGAGGGGGAGAGGGAGAGAAGGAGAGAGGGAGGGAAAAGGGAGAGGATAGGGGAGAGGGGGAGAGATGGAGAGATGGAGGGAGAGAGGGAGGGGGGAGAGGGGGAGAGAGGGAGAGAGGGAGAGAGGGAGGGAGGGGAGGGGGAGAGGGGGAGGGGGAGGAGGGGGAAGAGGGGGTGAGAGGGAGAGAGGGAGAGAGGGAGAGAGGGAGAGAGAGAGGAGAGAGGGAGAGAGGGAGGGAGAGATGGAGAGAGGGAGAGAGGGAGAGAGGGAGAGAGGGAGAGAGGGAGAGAGGGAGAGAGGGAGGGAGGGAGGGAGAGGGAGAGAGGGAGAGGAGAGGGAGGGAGGGGAGAGGGGAGGAGGAGGGAGGAGAGGGAGAGGGGAGAGGGGAAGAGGGGGAGGGTGGGAGAGGGAGAGAGGGAGAGGAGAGAGAGAGGGAGGGAGGGAGGGAGGGAGGAGGGGGAGAGAGGGAGAGAGGGAGAGAGGGGGAGAGGGGAGAGAGGGAGAGAGGGAAATGAAGGAAGAGAAAGTAGGAGAGAAGGAGAGAGGAGAGAGAGGGGAAGAGGGGGGAGAGAAGGAGATGGAGAGGGGGAGGGAGAGAGGAAGAGGGATAGAGGAAGAGAGGGAGAGAGGGAGAGAGGAGAGAGGGAGAGAGGGAGAGAGGGAGGGAGAGAGGAGAGAGGGAGGGAGAGAGGGAGGGAGAGAGGGAGGAGGGAGGGAGGGAGAGAGGGGAGAGTGAGAGAGTGAGAGAGGGAGAGAGAGAGGGGGAGAGAGGGAGAGAGAGAGAGGAGAGAGGAGGAGGGGAGAGAGGGAGGGAGAGGAGAGGGAGGGGGAGAGGGGGAGAGAAGAGGAGATAGAGGGGAGAGAGAGAGAGAGGGATAGAGAGAGAGGGGGAGGGAGAGAGGGGAGAAGAGGAAGAGAAAGAAGAGGGGAGAGGGATGAGAGGAGGGAGAGAGGGAGGAGGGAAACACAGGCAGACAAAGATAACCAAACCTGGCCCTGAATCGCATTCACAGTCTCCAACCCCCTGTCCCCACCCGATCCTAGTGCAGGGCACGGGACACAGACAGACCCCCACCCCAGAGAGGGGGGGATCAGTTGCGGATAGCCCAGGCAGGGTTACCAGAGACAGACCCCACCCCAGGGAGGGATTTCAGACACAAACATTAGCCCAGGGAGGGGTATTAAAGCCAGACGTTGCCCCAGAGAGACAGAGACAGGGGGCGGTTGCCCAGCCCAGGGAGACAGAGGCACCTGTTTGATCTTGTACTTCTTCTGGTATCTGTGGGAGACGAGGGACATGGTGTTGATGTCCTCGCCGCCCGCCTCGGCCGCAGCCTGGGGGTTCGAGTTGGTCCTCTGCATGGTGAGGAAGGAGCGGATGTTCTTCACCTCGCTGTGGTACGAGCTGTCCGCCATGGTCTTGCTCTTGGCCGCCAGCCTGCAGGCTGCCATCCACTGGGCGTACTGCTCCTCCTGCATCCGCACAAAGATCACATTCACACACACACACTCACTCACGCAAGAGCAATTTATTCAAAAAAAACCGCGAGGGCAGACGCACAGAATCTCTTGCCCAGAGCAGGGGAATCGCGGACCAGAGGACCTGTGAACGAGGGGGGTCACACAGTTTAAGGATAAGGGGGAAGGAAGTCTTTTAGGACCGAGATGAGAAAAACATTTTTTCACACAGAGAGTGGTGAGTCTGTGGAATTCTCTGCCACAGAAGGTCCAGAAGTCCAGGACAAGGGGTCACAGTTTAAGGATAAGGGGGAAGTCTTTTAGGACCGGGATGAGAAAATCATTTTTCACACAGAGAGTGGTGAGTCTGTGGGGGTGGGAATTCTCAGAAAGCCTCAGAAAGTAGTTGAGGCCAGTTCGTTGGCTATATTTAAGAGGGAGTTAGACATGGCCCTTGTGGCTAAAGGGATCAGGGGGTATGGAGAGAAGGCAGGTACGGGATACTGAGTTGGATGATCAGCCATGATCACATTGAATGGCGGTGCAGGCTCGAAGGGCCGAATGGCCTACTCCTGCACCTATTGTCTATGTTTCTAATAGAGAAGTGGATAGAGCTCTAGGGGCAAGTGGAGCCAAGGGATATGGAGAGAAGGCAGGTGCGGGATACTGAGTTGGATGATCAGCCATGATCGTATTGAATGGCGGTGCTGGCTCGAAGGGCCGAATGGCCTCCTCCTGCACCTATTGTCTATGTTTCTAAGGTGGTGGGGAAAAGATTTAATAGGAATGAGGTCATAACTTGATAGGGGCAGAATTAGCCCTTCAGGTCTACTCCGCCACCTCTTCCTCTTGTTGCGAGTGGCGTGCACAGCCCAAAGTTGTCGGACAACTTGTTCTATTTGATCTTATTTGTTTGTGCACGCCAGGTCGATTGCATTCGTCGAAACAGGGCGGACCGAACACGTGAAGGTTGCAGTCTCCCCGCCCCACTCCGCCATCCAATCCTGGCTGATCTATCTCCCCCCTCTCAGTCCCATTCTCCAGCCCAAACATCCCACAGCGGAGCGAGATAGCCCACTCCTGCTAAACGCGATGGGGGGGGCTGACGTGCGGTACGCAACGGAGCGGGACGTGGGGCCTTTTTTTCCATCCATTTCAGTAACCCGACCCGACCCGACCCGACCCGCAGTGTAACCAGCGTTGCGGGGGGAACAGTTTGTGTCAGCAAATTTTAAATTCTGAAAATGAGGAGAAGATTTTTCCCAAAGAACTTTGATTTTTACGAGGGTGTTTCCGTAACCGGCGCCCGTCTCCGTTCTAGTTACCTTTGCTCCGCTGTGGCGGGATCTTTGGTGCGGGGACGGAAGCCGGTTACGGAAATGGGGCCGCAAATGACCCCACGAATCTGCCCACGACCGTACTGCGCCTTTTTCGTCGAGTGGACTATCTTTGCTCCGCTGTGGTGGGATCTTTGCTCTCCCACCCAAATCGTTACATCAGCTTCAAACCTGCCTTGTTGAGACTCATTGTCTCCAACTCATTTTCACCTCAGCCTCGGCTAACAATGGCCTGTTTCCCTTCTCATCGTGACTTTTGTTAGCATATCTTTCACCCATTTGTTCCATATCTCTCTATATCGCCATCTATATCTCTCGATTCCCTTTCCCCTGACTCTCAGACTGAAGAAGGATCTCGACCCATAATGTCACCTATTCCTTCTCTCCAGAGATGCTGCCTGGCCCGCTGAGTTGCTCCAGTATTTTGTGTCTATCGAGGTTTGTAGGCTAATTTGTAGAATAAAACCTGGAGTTACTCAACGGGACAGGCTGAAGAAGGGTCTCGTCACCCATTCCTTTTCGTCCAGAGATGCTGTCTGTTAGCAGACCTCCCCAACATTTGATTGTCAAAATTCATAATATTTCCCCTCAAAATTCATATTTTTTAAATTGAAAATTCATAATATGTCGCGGCGCCCTATTCGGGGTCCCATTGTCACAAATTCTAAATTGTGAAGAAGTATTTTAAATGCCAAAATGTGAAAAAGGTACATGTATGCTGAAACATTTATAATTCTTTGTTAAACTTTAATAAACTTGGCACTAGACTCACCTTCATTTTCTCTCACTTGGGGTTGTTGCGGCGGCTATGCGCCTGCGCACTGGTGCAGATCAGGGGCTGCCGGCGGGCGGGTGCGGCACATGGCACTTGGCCAGGTTGCCGGGGCGGGTCTGCGCCTGCGCACTGGGTGGGGGTGGGGGTGGGGGGGGGGGCCCGGTGATGGGGCTTTAAAGAAGGAACTGCAGATGCTGGAGAATCGAGGGTACACAAAAAGCTGGAGAAACTCAGCGGGTGCAGCAGCATCTAAGGAGCGAAGGAGATAGGCTGAAGAATGGGTCTCGACCCGAAAACGTCGCGCTATCTCCTTCGCTCCTTAGATGCTGCTGCACCCGCTGAGTTTTCTCCAGCTTTTTGTGTACCCCCGGTGATGGGGCTGCCGCGAGCGGCCGGCTGGCGGCAAGAAAGTGCCGCTGATCGCGCGGGCCGGCGCCGCCCGGGCTATGGGCCGAGCGTGGCGTGGCTCGAAATGGCGCCAGGCCCGGCAACCCTCCCCCACTGCGCACGCGCGTCCACTGGGGCCCGGCAAAGTGCCGCTGATCACGCGGGGCCGGCAAACCGGGGACACATGGCGCCGGCGTTCACCACGGGGAGGAAGAATTTAGCGGATATTAGGGTTACAAATCGGTGAAATGGCGGGAAGGGAACCTAAAAAGCGGGAATATCCCGCCAAAAGCGGTATAGTTGGGAGGTCTGTGTTAGGATCTAAGACTGGACAGACTCGGCTTGTACTCGCTGGAATTTAGAAGATTGATGGGGGTGATCTTATAGAAACTTGCAAAATTCTTAAGGGGTTGGACAGGCTAGATGCAGGAAGATTGTTCCCGATGTTGGGGAAGTCCAGGACAAGGGGTCACACAGTTTAAGGATAAGGGGAAGTCTTTTAGGACCGAGATGAGAAAATCATTTTTCACACAGAGAGTGGTGAGTCTGTGGAATTCTCTGCCACAGAAGGTCCAGAAGTCCAGAACAAGGGGTCACAGTTTAAGGATAAGGGGGAAGTCTTTTAGGACCGAGATGAGAAAATCATTTTTCACACAGAGAGTGGTGAATCTGTGGAATTCTCTGCCACAGAAGGTAGTTGAGGCCAGTTCATTGGCTATATTTAAGAGGGAGTTAGATGTGGCCCTTGTGGCTAAAGGGATCAGGGGGTATGGAGAGAAGGCAGGTACGGGATACTGAGTTGGATGATCAGCCATGATCATATTGAATGGCGGTGCAGGCTCGAAGGGCCGAATGGCCTCCTCCTGCACCTATTGTCGATGTTACTCCAGCATTTTGTGATAATGGCGCCCTCGACTCCCACCACTCACATTCTCACAGCGGATTACAACTTCGTTCATGCCTTCTGGAGCCGGGATCAGCAGCTTGATGCAGAACTTCTGGGCGCCAATGTTCACATCGGGAGCAACCTCACAACCTGCGGAGAGGAAACATAGAAATTAGGTGCAGGAGTAGGCCATTCGGCCCTTCGAGCCTGCACCGCCATTCAATATGATCATGGCTGATCGTCCAACTCAGTATCCCGTACCTGCCTTCTCTCCATACCCCCTGATCCCTTTAGCCACAAGGGCCACATCTAACTCCCTCTTAAATATAGCCAATGAACTGGCCTCAACTACCCTCTGTGGCAGAGAGTTCCAGAGACTCACCACTCTCTGTGTGAAAAAAGTCCTTCTCATCTCGGTCCTAAAGGATTTCCCCCTTATCCTTAAACTGTGACCCCTTGTCCTGGACTTCCCCAACATCGGGAACAGTCTTCCTGCATCTAGCCTGTCCAACCCCTTAAGAATTTTGTAAGTTTCTATAAGATCCCCTCTCAATCTCCTAAATTCTAGAGAGTATAAACCGAGTCTATCCAATCTTTCTTCATAAGACAGTCCTGACATCCCAGGAATCAGTCTGGTGAACCTCTCTGTACTCCCTCTATGGCAAGAATGTCCTTCCTCAGATTTTGAGACCAGAACTGTACGCAATACTCCAGGTGTGGTCTCACCAAGACCCTGTACAACTGCAGTAGAACCTCCCTGCTCCTATACTCAAATCCTTTTGCTAGGAAAGCTAACATACCATTCGCTTTCTTCACTGCCTGTTACACCTGCATGCCTACTTTCAATGACTGGTGTACCATGACACCCAGGTCTCGTTGCATCTCCCCTTTTCCTAATCGGCCACCATTCAGATAATAGTCTGCTTTCCTGTTTTTGCCACCAAAGTGGATAACCTCACATTTATCCACATTATACTGCATCTGCCAAACATTTGCCCACTCACCCAGCCTATCCAAGTCACCTTGCAGTCTCCTAGCATCCTCCTCACAGCTAACACTGCCCCCCAGCTTAGTGTCATCCGCAAACTCGGAAACAGCGGCCGGGGTTAAAGGTGGGAGGGAAATGCCAGAGATCCCCACATCCACTCTATCCGGGCCTTTCACTGTTCAGTGTCACCAAATCCACAACGCCTGCCCTGGAGTCACAGTCATACAGCACAGAAACAGGCCCTTCGGCCCAACTCCTCCATGTCGACCAAGCTGTCCCATCTAAGCTAGTCCCATTTGCCTGCATTTGGCCCATGTCCCTCAAAACCTTTCCCATCCAAATGTACACATCCAAATGTCTTTATTGCTTTTATGTATTGTCTGTATTTTATGTATTATCTGCCTTACATTCTGACTCTGTTGGCTACTGGACATCTGAATTTCCCTGAGGGGATTAATAAAGTTTGTATCTATCCACCTATCCATCCATCTACCTATCCATCTACCTATCCATCTACCTACCATCCATCCATCCATCCTATCTATCATCCCTACCTCCATCCACCTTCTATATCTACCTATCTACCTATCTATCTACTACCTATCTACATCCTACCTATCTACCTATCTATCTACCTATCTATCCCTAACCTATCTACCTATCCACCTACCTATCCATCTACCTATCTACCTATCTATCTATCTATCTATCTATCTATCTATCTACCTATCTATCTATCTACCTATCTATCTACCTATCCATCTACCTATCCATCTACCTATCTATCTATCTATCTATCTATCTATCTATCTATCTACCTATCTATCTATCATATATCTACCCTATCTATTATCTATATCTACCTATCCTATCTACTATCTACCCTATCTACCTATCTACCTATCTACCTATCTAACCTATCTACCTATCTACCTATCCACCTATCCAACCTATATCCACCTATCCCTACCACCTATCCACCTATTTAATCTATCTATCTATCTATCTATCTATTCTATCTATCTATCTATCTATCTATCTATCTATCTATCTATCTATCTATCTATCTATCTATCTATCTATCTATCTATCTATCTATCTATCTATCTATCTATCTATCTATCTATCTATCTATCTATCTATCTATCTATCTATCTATCTATCCATCCATCCATCCATCCATCCAAAGGTTTTAATTGTAAGTAAGTAAGTAAGTTTATTGGCCAAGTATTCACATACAAGGAATTTGCCTTGGTGCTCCGCCCACAAGTAACAACACGACATACAGTGACAGTTACGAATCTCAGAAAACACGAAACATTAATAATAATAAAACATTCATGATGAAACACCATTGATCAAGCATGTGAACCGACAAAATACCAGATCAAAGGGAGGCGACAGATGTTTGGCTGTTGAGTAGAGCAACTACTCGTGGATAAAAGCTGTTTTTAAGTCCGGCTGTGGCAGCTTTGACAGTCCGGAGTCGCCTTCCAGAGGGAAGTGATTCAAAGAGTTTGTGGCCAGGGTGAGAGGGGTCAGAGATGATCGTGCCCGCTCGCTTCCCGGCCCTTGCACCACCTTCGCCACTTTCTCTGGACGCTTGTTGCATAAACCAATTGACCCACTTGCCCCCTCAGGTTCCTATTAAATCTGTCTCCCTCTCTCCTCAAACCCTGGGCCACTCCCTCTTCTCCCCTCTCCCATCGGGCAAAAGTGTGCGTTTGCACACTTCCGTACGTACCTCTTGCCCGATGGGAGAGGGGAGAAGAGGGAGTGGCCCTTGCCGAGGCATAAATGGAGTCAATGGAAGGTGGGGTCGGTTTGTGTGATGGTCTGGGCTGTGTCCACAATTCTTCGAGCTGGTACCAAACCGTGCCCTGATGCATCCCGATAGAAATGCATTCCCGTGTAGATGTTGGTGCGAGTTGGAAGGGGACTTCCTAAGCCCCTTATCATTGCTTTAAGTCAAGGACCGGTCAAACTCTCAAAGGTCCAGTGGAGGGAGGTGCATTACCTTTGAGGTTCATCTGGTGAATTGGCTCCCCAAAGGTTTCCTGGTTTTTATAGCAGGATATGGACATCTCTTTAAATATACACCAATACTGCTTGTAGGCTCTCAGCGTTAGCTTCTTGGGCCTGTGGAAATAAGGTCAGAAGGGATAGGAGAAGAATTAATCCATTCGGCCCATCAAGTCTACTCCGCCATTCAATCATGGCTGATCTATCTCTCCCTCCTAACCCCATTCTCCTGCCATCTCCCCAGAACCAGGGGCCACACACACACACAGTTTAAGAATAAGGGGTAAGCCATTTAGAACGGAGTCGAGGAAACACTTTTTCTCACAGGGAGTGGCGAGTCTGTGGAATTCTCTGCCTCAGAGGGCGGTGGAGGCCGGTTCGCTGGATGCTTTCAAGAGAGAGCTAGATAGGGCTCTTGAAGATAGCGGAGTCAGGGGATATGGGGAGAAGGCAAGGGACGGGGTACTGATTGGGGATGATCAGCCGTGATCACATTGAATGGCGGTGCTGGCTCGAAGGGCCGAATGGCCTACTCCTGCACCTATTGTCTATTGTTTAACCCGACGCCTGTTCCAATCAAGAATCTATCTATCTCTGCCTTAAAAGTATCCACTGACTTGTGGCCTCCACAGCCTTCTGTGGCAAATGATTCCACAGAATCACCACTAAATAAATTCCTCCCCATCTTCTTCCTACAGGAATGTCCTTTAATTCTATGGTAGGCAAAAGTGCTGGAGAAGCTCAGCGGGCAAGGCAGCATCTATGGAGCGAAGGAAATAGGCAACGTTTCGGGCCAAAACCCTTCTTCAGACCTTTAATTCTATGGCCTCTAGCCCGAGTGGGAACATCCTCTCCACATCCACTCTATCTAAGCCACTCTTGTATCCAAATAAAGAGCATGACATCTGGGCTGCTCGCTTCCTCCCTTGGTTGGCCATGTGCCCAGATACTCGGCTGATGCAGTCTCCCGGGTCTCAGGAGGCTGTTGTGGATCATCCTTCACTGGGGCAACGCGAGTGGAGACGCTGCCTCACGGCACCAGAGATCCCGGGTTCGCTCCTGACCCCGGGTGCGTGGAGTCTGCACGCTCTCCCGATGGCCGCGCGGGTTTCCTCCACTTTCTCCCCACGTCCCAAAGACGTGCGGGTTTGCAGACTAATAGAGGGGCTGCAGAGAAGGTTCACCAGACTGATTCCTGGGATGGCAGGACTTCCATATGAAGAAAGGCTGGATAGACTCGGCTTGTACTCGCTGGAATTCAGAAGATTGAGGGGGGATCTTGTAGAAACTTACAAAATTCTTAAGGGTACACAAAAGGCTGGAGAAACTCAGCGGGTGCGGCAGCATCTAAGGAGCGAAGAAGAGAGGCGACATTTCGGGTTGAGACCCTTCTTCAGACTGAAGAAGGGTCTCGACCCGAAATGTCGGAGTCTGAAGAAGGGTCTCGACCCGAAACGTCGCCTCTCTCCTTCGCTCCTTAGATGCTGTTGCACCCGCTGAGTTTCTCCAGCCTTTTGTGTAACCCTCGATTCTCCAGCATCTGCAGTTCTTTCTTTAACAAAATTCTTAAGGGGTTGGACAGGCTAGATGCAGGAAGATTGTTCCCGATGTTGGGGAACGCCAGAGGCCCAGGAGACTGCATCAGCCAAGTATCTGGGTCACACAGTTTAAGGATAAGGGGGAAGTCTTTTAGGACCGAGATGAGAAAAACATTTTTCACACAGAGAGCGGTGAGTCTGTGGAATTCTCTGCCACAGAAGGTAGTTGAGGCCAGTTCATTGGCTATATTTAAGAGGGAGTTAGATGTGGCCCTTGTGGCTAAAGGGATCAGGGGGTATGGAGAGAAGGCAGGTACAGGATACTGAGTTGGATGATCAGCCATGATCATATTGAATGGCGGTGCAGGCTCGAAGGGCCGAATGGCCTCCTCCTGCACCTATTTTCTATGTTTCTATGTTTCTATCCAGTGACTTGGCCTCCACTGCCCTCTGTGGCAGGGAATTCCACAAATTCACAACTCTCTGGGTGAAAAATGTTTTTTCTCACCTCAGTCTTAAATGGCCTCCCCTTTATTCTACGACTGTGTGGCCCCTGGTTCTGGACTCGCCCAACATTGGGAACATTTTTTCCCCGCATCTAGCTTGACCAGTCCTTTTATAATTTTATATGTTTCTATAAGATCCCTCCCTCATCCTTCTAAACTCCAGTGAATAGATTAGTGTAGATTAATTGCCTTCTGTAAATTGTCTCCAGTTGGGCCATAGGGAGGTGTGTGAGGGCCAGAGGGGGTTGCACAGAGAGGGAATGTTACATTGGCCGGAGATGGAGTGCAGAGATGGGGAAGGAGAAATGGCCATGACGACAGAACAGGTCCCTGGGCAGGGATTGGGAAGCAGGGACAATAGGAGAGTCCTCACTCCCCCACCCCTGGCCGGCCAGCTTACCTGAAGAGCTTGAGGTTGTCTCGTAGTTCGGGAATCGAGGTGATGCTGTCCTGAAAAGATGGCGGTCAGAATTACATTGCACTCCCGGGGGAACGTTCCTCCCCTGCCCACCCAGTCCCCCCGCCCTTCCTTCCCCATCGCCTTTACACTCCAGCGATAGAGCGCGGAAACAGGCCCTTCGCCCCGCACGCTGGTACTGCCCCACGCACGCTAGGGACAATTTACAGAGTGGGAGGAAACCGGAGCATCCGGGGGAACCCCCACGCTGTCGCGGGGGGAGCATGCAAACTGCGTACAGACAGCACCCGTAGTCAGGATCGAACCTGGGTCCTTGGGCGCTGTGAGGCAGCAACTCTACCCACTGCGCCAGTGTAAATCACAACTAACTTAATACGAACCTTGCCTTGTGTATGAGAAAACTTGCCCTTTAGGTCCATTTCAAATCTGTCCCCGATTATCCAAAGCGCAGGCTCTCTGATGCCCCCCCCGTCCCACTTAGGAAACCTGAACGGAAATCTCTGGAGACTTTGCGCCCCCACCCAAGGTTTCCGTGCGGTTCCCGGAGGTTTTCGTCAGTCTCCCTAATGGTCGAAAGTGGTTTCCGTTTTAAAAATCGGTAATTTTTTTCGTCGAAGCCGGTTGCGAGGCTAGTTGAAGGTGGTTGCCGGAGGGACAAAAACCTCCGGGAAACCGCACGGAAACCTTGGGTGTGGGGCGCAAAGTCTCCAGAGGTTTCCCTTCAGGTTTCCTAAGTGGGACAGGGGCATAACTGCTTCCCCCCCCCCACCCCCCCCCCCCACCCCACACCCCCCACCACCCACCCCCTCTATCTTTGCACATCCTCCAAACCTTTCCACTCCTCACTTTAATCTCATGTTTCATCTATTTTTGTGTTTGTTACGACTCCTGGGATGAATAAAGTTCTATCATATCGTATCATAGAAACATAGACAATAGGTGCAGGAGGAGGCCATTCGGCCCTTCGAGCCTGCACCGCCATTCAATATGATCATGGCTGATCATCCAACTCAGTATCCTGTACCTGCCTTCTCTCCATACCCCCTGATCCCTTTAGCCACAAGGGCCACATCTAACTCCCTCTTAAATATAGCCAACGAACTGGCCTCAACTACCTTCTGTGGCAGAGAATTCCACAGATTCACCACTCTCTGTGTGAAAAATGTTTTTCTCATCTCGGTCCTAAAAGACTTCCCCCTTATCCTTAAACTGTGTGACCCCTTGTTCTGGACTTCCCCAACATCGGGAACAATCTTCCTGCATCTAGCCTGTCCAACCCCGTAAGAATTTTGTAAGTTTCTATAAGATCCCCCCTCAATCTTCTAAATTCCAGCGAGTACAAGCCGAGTCTATCCAGTCTTTCTTCATATGGAAGTCCTGCCATCCCAGGAATCAGTCTGGTGAACCTTCTCTGTACTCCCTCTATGGCAAGAATGTCTTTCCTCAGATTAGGAGACCAAAACTGCACGCAAGACTCCAGGTGTGGTCTCACCAAGACCCTGTACAACTGCAGTAGAACCTCCCTGCTCCAAATTCGTAGAAATAAGGGCAGTATCTTTACCAGGACGTCCTTCGGGTTCGATCCTTCCAGCTTCACCTCCAGAGTGGAGAGAGCTGCCTCCACTTCATCCAACTCAGAGTCTTTCTGCTTATCCTCGATCTCCCCAGACTGGGACCGTTTGTTTATGTGGTACTGCAAGGAAGCAAGAGAGAATTTAGCCTCAACTCACCTGAACCACTTTCATTTTTAAGATGGAACTGCAGATGCTGGAACAAATCGAAGGTAGACAAAAAATGCTGGAGGATTCACCAAAGATGGTGATCCCGAATTGAGGATTCATGTGGGCAGACGCAAAAATGCCGGAGTAACTCAGCGGGACAGGGAGCGTCTCTGGAGAGAAGGAATGGGCGACTTTCGGGTCGAGACCCTTCTTCAGACTCCGACCCGAAGTGCCACCCATTCCTTCTCTCCGGAGATGCTGCCTGCCCCGCCGGGTTACTCCAGCACTTTGCGGCTTTCTCCGGTGGAAGCCAGCACCTGCAGTTCCTTCCTTCACATTAAGGGTTCACGTCCGTGGTTTGACTGCAGTTTAGGTCAGAGGTGCAGCGTAGAACTGGGCCTGACCAATGATCATCCGTTCACGAGTTCTTTTATCCCAGTTTCACATTCTACACGCAAGGGGTCAGATAGGAAAACCAATTGACCTACAAACCTGCATGTCCTTGGAGTGTAGGGGAGGAAACCAGAGCGCCCGGAGAAAACCCACACTGTCACCGGGAGAATGTACAAACTCCCGCCAAACCCCATTCTCCAGCCTTCGCCCCCTAACCCCTGGCACCCGTACTAATCAAGGATCTATCGAGGGTAGACAAAATTGCTGGAGAAACTCAGCGGGTGAGGCAGCATCTATGGAGCGAAGGAAATAGGCGACGTTTCGGGCCTAAACCCTTCTTCAGACTTATGTGAGGGGGGGGGGGGGGGGGGTGTAAGAAGAAAGGAAGAGGTGGAGCCAGTGGGCTGAGGGAGAGCTGGGAAGGGATGGAGAAAGCAAGGACTACCTGAAATTTGAGAAGTCAATGGGGTGTAAACTGCCCAAGCGAAATATGAGGTGCTGCTCCTCCCATTTACGGTGGGCCTCACTCTGGCCACGGAGGAGGCCCTGGGACAGAGAGGTGGGATTGGGAATGGGAGGGGGAGTTGAAGAGCTGAGCCACCGGGAGATCAGGTTGGTTATTGTTCGAACATTGACTTCTCCAATTAGGATCTTTGTTCTGAAGAAGGGTTTCGGACCTATTTCCTTCGCTCCATAGATGCTGCCTCACCCCGCTGAGCTTCTCCAGCATTTTGATCCACTTTAGTTCTCCTTCCCATTCCTACGCAAGCCTTTCTGTCTCCTCCGTTGTCAGAGTGAGACTAAACACAAGTTGGAGGAACAGCATCTCATATTTCTCTTGGGCAGCTCACAACCCGTGGTATGAACATTGATTTCGTAGAACACAGAAACGTAGACAATAGGTGCAGGAGTAGGCCATTCGGCCCTTCGAGCCTGCACTGCATCATGGCTGATCATCCAACTCCTGCACCTATTGTCTATGTTTTTTGTTCTAGGTATCCTGGACCTGCCTTCTCTCCATACCTCCCTAATCCCATTAGCCACAAGGGCCACATCTAACTCCCTCTTAAATATAACTGGCCTCAACTACCTTCTGTGGCAGAGAATTCCACAGACTCACCACTCTCTGTGTGAAAAAAAATATTCTCATTTCGGTCCTAAAAGACTTCCCCCTTATCCTTAAACTGTGTGGCCCCTTGTTCTGGACTTCCCCAACATCGGGAACAATCTTCCAGCATCTAGCCTGTCCAACCCCTTAAGAATGTTAATGGCTGATCATCCAACTCAGTATCCTGTACCTACCTTCTCTCCATACCCCCTGATCCCTCTAGCCACAAGGGCCACATCTAACTCCCTCTTAAATATAGCCAATGAACTGGCCTCAACTACCTTCTGTGGCAGAGAATTCCACAGACTCACCACTCTCTGTGTGAAAAAAAATATTCTCATCTCGGTCCTAAAAGACTTCCCCCTTATCCTTAAACTGTGTGGCCCCTTGTCCTGGACTTCCCCAACATCGGGAACAATCTTCCTGCATCTAGCCTGTCCAACCCCTTAAGAATTTTGTAAGTCTCTATAAGATCCCCCCTCAATCTTCTAAATTCCAGCGAGTACAAGCCGAGTCTATCCAGTCTTTCTTCATGTGGAAGTCCTGCCATCCCAGGAATCAGTCTGGTGAACCTTCTCTGTGCTCCCTCCGTGGCAAGAATGTCTTTCCTCAGATGACTTCAGGTAGCCCCGGCATTCCCTCTCTCTCCATCCCTCCCACCCCCAATTCGCCCCAGCCTCTCATTCCACCCAACAAACAGCTAACAACGGGCTGTTCCCTCTATCATTGCTGCTTTTTTTGCATATCGTGCGTGGGGTCCAAGAAGACCGGTGACCCTTTTCTGCTGCAGCCGTCATGCGCCTTCCATCAGCCATCGTCCTCCGCCTGTTCCACCGTTGAGGTCTTGGTTGGATCGCTCTGTGTCGGAGACCTCCCCCTCGACCACACCGCCATGGGTGGCCCTACCAGGAGCCTAGCTCCAGACGGCATCGCTCTCAGGATCTCAGGACCACACAAGCTCCTCCACCACGATATGGTGACCCTCCTTGCGTGACCCCACGACGGTGTGGAGGGAGCTCCAACTAGGTGTTATCGTTCCTACCTGCAGAGCTCCGAACATCATCATCTCCTCCTCTGTGCACTCGATCTCCTCGAGAAGAACTGCCCACCGGGCCTGTTCGTAGAGCTGGTTTATCCTCACCACATCATACTGCGGAATAAAGGCAAAAGGTCGGTCAGGGGAGAACAGGGGACACCTGCAGTTGTACAGGGCTCTGGTGAGACCACATCTGGAGTATTGTGTACAGTTCTGGTCTCCTAATTTGAGGAAGGACATCCTTGTGATTGAGGCAGTGCAGCGTAGGTTCACCAGATTGATCCCTGGGATGGCGGGACTGTCATATGAGGAAAGATTGAAAAGACTAGGCTTGTATTCACTGGAGTTTAGAAGGATGAGGGGGGGTCTTATAGAAACATATAAAATTATAAAAGGACTGGACAAGCTAGATGCAGGAAAAATGTTCCCAATGTTGGGCGAGTCCAGAACCATATGAGGAAAGATTGAAAAGACTAGGCTTGTATTCACTGGAGTTTAGAAGGATGAGGGGGTGTCTTATAGAAACATATAAAATTATAAAAGGTCTGGACAAGCTAGATGCAGGAAAAATGTTCCTAATGTTGGGCGAGTCCAGAACCAGGGGCCACACAGTCTTAGAATAAAGGGGAGGCCATTTAAGACTGAGGTGAGAAAAAACTTTTTTACCCAGAGAGTTGTGAATTTGTGGAATTCCCTGCCACAGAGGGCAGTGGAGGCCAAATCACTGGATGGATTTAAGAGAGAGTTAGATAGAGCTCTCGGGGCTGGTGGAGTCAAGGGATATGGGGAGAAGGCAGGCACGGGTTATTGATTGGGGACGATCAACCGTGATCACAATGAATGGCGGTGCTGGCTCGAAGGGCCGAATGGCCTCCTCCTGCACCTGTTGTCTATTGTCTATCGTATCTGCCTCTGCCACCACCCTTTAGATTGGGCACAGTGGGTAGCGTTGCTGCCTCAGAGCGCCAGAGACCCGGGTCAAATCCTCTCTGCGGGTGCTGTCCGTGCGGAGTCCGTCCGTTTCTCCGCGTGGGTTTTCTCCGGGAGCTCCGGATCCCTCCCGCACTCCAACAGACGTGCGGGTCTGTAGGTCATGGGCAGGAAGGAACGGCAGATGCTGGTTTGAACCGAAGATGGACACAAAAGGCTGGAGTAACTCAGCGGGTGAGGCAGCATCTATGGAGCGAAGGAATTGGCGACGTTTCGGGTCGAGACCCTTCCGGGTCTCCATAGATGCTGCCTCACCCGCTGAGTTTCTCCAGCATTTTTGTCTACCTTCGGTCGATTGGCTTCTCTGGCCCCGAGTACGTAGGGCATGGAGCTGGGATAACACAGAACTAGTGTGAACGGGTGAGAGATGGTCGGCGAGGCCTTACCTTGGTGTCCAGGTCAAAGAAGCTGAAATACTTGAAGCGGAGCAAGAGTCTGTCGTTCTCCTTGATGCCCTGTGACATGAGGGAGCGAGAGGAGTCCAGCCACCTGAGCAACGGGGGGGGGGGGGGGGGGCAGGAGGGAGGTGAAGGGGTGGTGAGGGGAGTGAGGGGGAGGTGAGGGGGATGGGGAGTGAGGGGGAGTGTAGGGGGAGGTTAGGGGGTGGAAGTGAGGTGGAGTGAGAGGGGAGTGAGGGGGAGTGAGGGGGAGGTGAGGCGTGAGGGGGGAGGTGAGAATGGGGGAGGGAGTGAGGGAGAGGGGGAGGTGAGTGAGGGGAGTGAGGGAGGTGAGGGGGAGGGGGAGTGAGGGGGAGGTGAGGGGGGGTGAGTGAGGAGGGGGGGAGGGGAAGTGAGGGGAGGGGGAGTGAGGGGGAGTGAGGGGGAATGAGGGGAGGTGAGGGGGATGAGGGAGAGAGGGAGGTGAGGGGGTGGAGGGGGGGTGAGGGGGAGGGTGAGGGGGGTGAGGGTGAGGGGGGATGAGGGGGGAGTGAGGGGGAGTGAGGGAGTGAGAGGGGGAGCAAGGGGGAGGGGAATGTGAGGGGGAGTGAGGGGGAGTGAGGGGGGTGAGGGGAGGGGAGTGAGGGGGAGTGAGGGGGAGTGAGGGGGAGGTGGGGGAGGGGAGGGAGCGGGAGGTGTGAGGGTGGGGAGGGGAGGTGAGGGCGGGAGTGAGGGGGAGGTGAGGGGGGAGGTGAGGGGAGGTGAGGGGGAGTGGGGGAGTGAGGGGGGAGGTGAGGGGAGGTGAGGGGGGTGAGGGGGAATGAGGGGGGGAACCGTGAGGGGATGGAGGGGAGGTGAGGGGGAGGGAGCGGGTGGGGGGAGTGAGGGGGTGAGGGGAGGGGGAGTGAGGGGGGGGGGTGAGGGGTGAGGTGAGGGGGAGGTGAGGGGGAGGAGGGGGAGGTGAGTTGAGGGGGAGGTGAGGGGGAGTGAGGGGGAGGTGAGGGGTGAGGTGAGGGGGAGTGGGAGGGGGAGGGGAGTGATGGGGGCGTGCGGGGGAGGATGAGGGGAGTGAGGGGGAGGGAGGGGGAGTGAGGGGGAGTGAGGGGGAGGTGAGGGGAGTGAGGGGAGAGGGGAGTGAGGGGGAGGTGAGGGGGATGGGGGTGAGGGGGAGTGAGGGGGATGAGGGAGGGAGGGGGGAGTGAGTGAGGGGGAGGTGAGGGGGTGAGTGAGGGGGAGTGAGGGGGGGGAGAGTGAGGGGGAGGGGGAGGAGGGGAGGTGAGGGGAGGTTGAGGGGGGAGTGAGGGGAGGTGAAGGGGGGAGAGTGAGGGGGAGGTGAGGGGAGGTGTTGAGGAGGGAGTGAGGAGGGGAGTGAGGGGGAGGTGAGGGGTGTGAGGGGAGGTGAGGGGAGGTGAGGGAGAGGTGAGGGGTAAGGTGAGGGGGAGTGAGGTGAGCTTTTCAGGTGAGTGAGGGGGAGGTGGAGGGGGAGGTGAGGGGGAGGTGAGGGGGGTGAGGGGGAGGTGTGAGGGAGGTGAGGGGGAGTGAGGGGGGTGGAGGGGGAGGTGAGGGGGAGGTGAGGGGGAGTGAGGGGGGAGTGAGGGGAGGGTGAGGGGGGTAGGTGAGGGGGTGTAGGGGGAGTGAGGGGGATTGGGTGAGGGGGAGTGAGGGGGTTGGTGAGGGGGAGGTGAGGTTGAGGGGGATGTGAGGGGGCGTGAGAGAAGGTGAGGGGGAGGTGAGGGAGGTGAGGGAGTGGGGAGGTTGAGGGGGAGAGGAGATGAGGGGGTGTTGAGGAGAGGGAGGGGGAGGGGAGGGAGTGACGGGGAGTGTGAGGGGTGGTGGAGGGGAGGGGAGTGAGAGGAGGGAGCGGAGATGGTGAGACGAGGGGGAGTGAGGGGGGAGGGGGATCTATCGGTGAGAATCGTTGATGGAATAGAGAGGGGCGGAGAAAGGGGGCGGAGGGGGGGGGGGAGAGAGAGGACAGAATGAGGGTGTGGGGAGCGGGGGGGGGGGGGAGGTCAAGAATATTTAATTGTCATATGTACTGAAACCAATGAAATTCTTACTTGCAGCAGCTTAACCAGTCTGTAAACACAGTACTCAAATAACACTAATACATTTAAAAAAGCCTGAGGTCTTGAGAGCAACTAAAGGCATTCACAGTTCATAGTTGGCGTGGGGTGAGATGAGCGTGTGGTGTGTCTCTGGTGATGCTGGCTGCCTTTATGAGGGACCGATCTCTGGAATCTCAAAGAGAGAGAGTGAGAGGGAATGAGGGAGTGAGAGTGAGGGGAGGAGGAGAGAGGGTGAGCGGGAAGAGTGAGAGAGTGAGAGGGGTGAGAGGGGGAGGGAGAGAGAGAGAGTGAGAGGGGAGAGGGAGAGGAGAGTGAGAGGGAGAGAGGGGAGGAGAGAGTGAGAGGGAGGGGGGGAGGGAGAGAGTGCGAGGGGAGGGAGTAGAGAGAGTGAGAGGGGGGGAGGCGAGGAGTGTGAGAGGGGAGGGAAGAGAGAGTGTGAGAGAGTGAGAGGGGGGGGGGAGATGAGTGAGAGGGGAGGAGGGGGAGTGAGGGGGAGAGAGTGAGGAGAGGGAAGGAGAGAGTGAGTGAGGGGAGGGGGGAGAGAGAGTGCGAGGGGAGGGAGAGAGAGTGAGAGGGAGGAGAGAGTGAGAGGAGTGAGGGGGGAGGATGGAGAGAGAGAGTGAGAGGGGAGAGAGAGAGTGAGAGGGGAGGGGAGTGAGAGAGTGAGAGGAGGGGAGAGAGAGTGAGAGGAGAGGAGGGGGGAGAGAGGGGAGAGAGGGAGAGGGGAGAGAGAGAGGAGAGGGGGAGAGAGAGAGAGTGAGAGGGGAGGAGGGAGAGATGAGAGGGGAGGAGGGAGATGAGAGGGGAGAGAGTGAGAGGCAGAGAGGGGGGAGAGAGAGAGTGAGAGGGGAGGAGGGAGAGAGGAGGAGGAGAGGTGAGGAGGGGGAGAGAGAGTGAGAGGGGAGGAGAGAGAGTGAGAGGGGAGGAGGGAGAGAGAGGAGAGAGAGAGTGAGAGGGGAGAGGGAGAGAGAGTGAGAGGGGGGAGGAGTGAGAGGGGGAGGAGGGAGAGGAGAGGAGAGAGGGAGTGAGAGAGGAGGGTGAGAGACGGGGAGGGAGGGGGGTGGGAGACTGCAACCTTCACGTGTTTGGCCCGCCCTGTGTGGACAAACGCAATGATCCGGGCGTGCACAGTCAAATAAGATCAAATAGAACAAGTTGTCCGACAACTTTGGGCTGTGCACGCCACACGCCAGAAGAAGACGGGGAGGGAGGGAGAGTTCTAGCCCGGTGCAGGGGAGAGTAATGAAGGGCCTCACGGGCCGCGCCTCACCTGCTGTGCATCTGGGCCTTGTCGGTGACGGAGCCTGGCCGCCGCATCTTGGCCAGCACCCCGGGGGCCACGTTGGGCTGGCTGACCGCCAGGGTCCTGTAGCCGGCCTCCCCCTCCTCCGTCTCCCGCATGTAATGGGCACCGTTGGGGTGATGGAACCGGTGGTCTGGGCATCGAGGGAAGGCAACGGGGTCAGGTGGTTCACCGCAGATACAACCCCCCCCCACCTCGCCCCACTCCCATACACCCCTCCCCACCCCACCCACTCCGCATCCACCCCACCGCACTGCCCACCCCTTCCATCACCACCCCACCCCACTGCCCACCCCTTCCCCACCTCCACCCACCCCTATCCCCACCCCACCCCCAACGCCACACGCCACCCCCACCACTCACCCACACACACGCCCCTCCCACCCTCTCCCCATCCCATAAACCCTCCCACCCTCCACTCTCACACCCACCCCTTCTCCCACCCACCCAACCCCACCCAACGCCACACGCCACCCCACCACTCACCCACACCACGCCCTTCTCCCCACCCACCCACCCCACCCCACCCACCCCACCCACCCACCTCACCACCCACCTCCACCACCTCCCCACCCCCACCCACCCCTCTCCCCACCCCACCACCCCACCCCTCCTCACCCCATCCCACCCCTCACCCACCCCTTCCACCTCACCACTCACCCACACACCACGCCCCTCTCCCCACCCACCCACCCCTATCCCCACCCCACCCAACGCCACACGCACCCCACCACTCCCCAACACCCCACCGCACTCTCCCCACCCACCCACCCCTCTCCCCACCCCACCCAACGCCACACGCACCCCACCCACTCACCCACACACCACCCCTTCTCCCACCCACCACCACCCCTTCTCCCCACCCACCCCACCCAACGCCACACCCACCCCACCACTCACCCACACATCACACTCCCACCCCACCCACCCCTCCCCACCCACCCCCCACCCCACCCACCTCACCACCCCACCCCACCCCACCCACACCTCACTCACCCCACTCCCACCCCACCCCTCTCCCACCCACCCCACCCCACCCTCTCCCACCCACACTCACCCCATCCCACCCCCACCCCCCCCACCCCACCCACCCACCCCACTCCCAACCCCCACCCAACCTCCACCCACCACCCCACTCACCCCACACATCCCCACCATTTCCCACCCAACCCCCCCACCCACCACCACCCCCTCCCACACATCAGCCCCACTGCCACCCCCTCTTCCCCCCTCCCACACACCAAGACGCAGATGAGGCTGCATTGCCAGATGGTTGTGGGAAGGAACTGCAGATGCCGGAAAAATCGGGACAAAAATGGAGAAACTCAGCGGAGGTGAGGCAGCGTCTACGGAGCGAAGGAATAGGTGACGTTTCGGGTCGAGACCCTTCTTCAGACTATATTGTGTTCAGTTCTGTGCACCATGTAATAGGAAAGATGTTGTCAAGCTGGAAAGGGTGCAGGGAAGATTTACGAGGATGTTGCCAGGGCTCAGGGGCCTGAGCTACAGGGCTGGGACTCTATTCCTTGGAGCGCAGGAGGATGAGGGGCGATCTTATAGATGTGTATAAAAATCATGAGAGGAATAGATCGGGTAGACGCACAGAGTCTCTTGCCCGGAGTAGGGGAATCGAGGACCAGAGGACAAAGGTTTGAGGTGAAGGGGCAAAGATTTAATAGGAATCTGAGGTTCTACTGCAGTTGTACAGGGTCTTGGTGAGGCCACACCTGGAGTATTGCGTACAGTTTTGGTCTCCTAATCTGAGGAAAGACATTCTTGCCATAGAGGGAGGACAGAGAAGGTTCACCAGACTGATTCCTGGGATGGCAGGACTTCCATATGAAGAAAGACTGGATAGACTCGGCTTGTACTCGCTGGAATTTAGAAGATTGAGGGGGGATCTTATAGAAACTTACAAAATTCTTAAGGGGTTGGACAGGCTAGATGCAGGAAGATTGTTCCCGATGTTGGGGAAGTCCAGGACAAGGGGTCACACAGTTTAAGGATAAGGGGGAAGTCTTTTAGGACCGAGATGAAAAAATCATTTTTCACACAGAGAGTGGTGAGTCTGTGGAATTCTCTGCCACAGAAGGTAGTTGAGGCCAGTTCATTGGCTATATTTAAGAGGGAGTTAGATGTGGCCCTTGTGGCTAAAGGGATCAGGGGGTATGGAGAGAAGGCAGGTACGGGATACTGAGTTGGATGATCAGCCATGATCATATTGAATGGCGGTGCAGGCTCGAAGGGCCGAATGGCCTACTCCTGCACCTATTTTCTATGTTTCTATGTTTCTATGAGGGGTAACCTTTTCCACACAGAGGGTGGTGGGTGTATGGAACGAGCTGCCGGAGGAGGTAGTTGAGGCTGGGACTATCGCCTCAATAGGTTTGGATAGGTACATGGATAGGACAGGCTTGGAGGGATGTGGACCAAATGGGGGACTAGGGACTAGAAGGGCCTGTTTCCGCACTCTTTGAGCAAGTGCCCTTGTTCTGGTCTCTCGGCTGTCACACCCGCCTAAGCCTGCAGGAGGCAATGATGAGTCCGTGAGCTCAGCGCTGCCTTCTGCTGGGCAGCTGTGGCACGACACCATCCGAATATCAAATCCCATTCTGGGAACGTTACTGTCGGAAGGAACTTTTACACCGAAAATGCTGGAGGAACTCAGTGGGAGAGGCAGCATCTCTGGAGAGAAGGAATACGTGTTGTTTCGGGTCGAGACCCTTCTTAGAATAAGATGAGGGGGGGGGGAGGTCTTATAGAATGACGAGGGGGGGGGCGATCTTATAGAAACATATAAGATTATAAAAGGACTGGACAAGCTAGATGCAGGAAAAATGTTCCCAATGTTGGGCGAGTCCAGAACCAGGGGCCACACAGTCTTAGAATAAAGGGGAGGTCATTTAAGACTGAGGTGAGAAAAAACTTTTCCACCCAGAGAGTTGTGAATTTGTGGAATTCCCTGCCACAGAGGGCAGTGGAGGCCAAATCACTGGATGGATTTAAGAGAGAGTTAGATAGAGCTCTAGGGGCTGGTGGAGTCAAGGGATATGGGGAGAAGGCAGGCACGGGTTATTGATTGGGGGCGATCAGCCATGATCACAATGAATGGCGGTGCTGGCTCGAAGGGCCGAATGGCCTCCTCCCGCACTTATTGTCCGTGAAAGGAGAGATATAGACGGTGATATGGAGAGATATTGAACAACTGAATGAAAGATATGCAAAAAAGTAACTATGATGAAGGAGTTTGTACGTTTTCTCCCAGTGACCTGCGTGGGTTTTCTCCGGGTGCTCCAGTTTCCTCCCACACTCCAAAGACGCACAGGTTTCTAGACTAATCAGCTCGGTAAAATTGTAAATTGTCCCTAGCGTGTGTAGGATAGTGTTAGTGTGCGGGGATCGCTGGTCGGCCAGGACTCGGTGGGCCGGAGGGCCTGTTTCTGTTTCTCGAAAGGAAACTAATTCACCATATTATCTGAATGGTGGCCGATTAGGAAAAGGGGAGATGCAGCGAGACCTGGGTGTCATGGTACACCAGTCATTGAAAGTAGGCATGCAGGTGCAGCAGGCAGTGAAGAAAGCAAATGGTATGTTGGCATTCATAGCAAAAGGATTTGAGTACAAGAGCAGGGAGGTTCTACCGCAGTTGTACAGGGTCTTGGTGAGGCCACACCTGGAGTATTGCGTACAGTTTTGGTCTCCTAATCTGAGGAATTTGACATTCTTGCCATAGAGGGAGTACAGAGAAGGTTCACCAGACTGATTCCTGGGGTGGCAGGACTTCCATATGAAGAAAGACTGGATAGACTCGGCTTGTACTCGCTGGAATTTAGAAGATTGAGGGGGGATCTTTGAGAAACTTACAAAATTCTTAAGGGGTTGGACAGGCTAGATGCAGGAAGATTGTTCCCGATGTTGGGGAAGTCCAGGACAAGGGGTCACACAGTTTAAGGATAAGGGGGAAGTCTTTTAGGACCGAGATGAGGAAAACATTTTTCACACAGAGAGTGGTGAGTCTGTGGAATTCTCTGCCACAGAAGGTCCAGAAGTCCAGAACAAGGGGTCACAGTTTAAGGATAAATGGGAAGTCTTTTAGGACCAAGATGAGAAAATCATTTTTCACACAGAGATTGTTCCTGATGTTGGGGAAGTCCAGAACAAGGGGTCACACAGTTTAAGGATAAGTGGGAAGTCTTTTAGGTCTGAGATGAGAAAAACATTTTTCACACAGAGAGTGGTGAATCTGTACAATTCTCTGCCACAGAAGGTAGTTGAGGCCAGTTCATTGGCTATATTTAAGAGGGAGTTAGATGTGGCCCTTGTGGCTAAAGGGATCAGGGGGTATGGAGAGAAGGCAGGTACGGGATACTGAGTTGGATGATCAGCCGTGATCATATTGAATGGCGGTGCAGGCTCGAAGGGCCGAATGGCCTACTCCTGCACCTATTTTCTATGTTTCTATGTTTCTATGTCTACTCCTGCACCTATTTTCTATGTTTCTATATCTCGAAACAAAACGAATCCACCATGAAAAAAAAAAAAAATGTCAAGTTGTGTTTACTTTTGGAGGTCTGCGCGGTGAAGCTCTCCAGATCCACCACCTCCTCTGCCTCGTCGTCCTGCCCTTTCTTCTTCTTTTTCTGACTGGGGTCATCCAAGGGCCGGAGGAGGGACAGCTCCTCGGGGTGCCGGATGTCTGGCAGGGAACGCAAGAGCGGACAATGAGCGAGAGGCTCGTATAAGAGCATCGTGCGAGTTCAGCCGCGTTTACTGTCACGCGTAACCGAGGTACGGTGAAAAGCTTTTCGTCGCCTGCTAACCAGCCGGCGGAAAGACAATACATGATCGCAATGTACAGATGCATGATAAAGGGAATATTATTTAATGCAAATAAATATGAAACATATTTATTAAGATATTAAGGGTTTGGACACGCTAGAGGCAGGAAACATGTTCCCGATGTTGGGGGAGTCCAGAACCAGGGGCCACACACACAGTTTAAGAATAAGTGGTTGGCCATTTGGAACGGAGACGAGGAAACACTTTTTTCACACAGAGAGTGGTGAGTCTGTGGAATTCTCTGCCTCACGCAGAGGGCGGTGGAGGCCAATTCACTGACTGTGTTTTCAAGAGAGAGTTAGATTTTAGTTTTTCTCACAGAGAGGAGTTGTGAGTCTGTGGAATTCTCTGCCTCACACAGAGGGCGGTGTGGAGGTCGATTCACTGACTGTGTTTTCAAGCGAGAGTTAGATTTTAGTTTTTCTCACAGAGAGGAGTTGTGAGTCTGTGGAAATCTCTGCCTCAAAGGGCGGTGGAGGCCGGTTCTCTGGATGCTTCCAAGAGAGAGGTAGATAGGGCTCTTAAAAATAGCAGGAGTCAGGGGATATGGGGAGAAGGCAGGAACGGGGCACTGATTGGGGATGATCAGCCATGATCACATTGAATGGTGGTGCTGGCTCGAAGGGCTGAATGGCCAACTCCGGCACCTATTGTCTATTGTCTATTGTCTATTGTAAAGTCCAAGGGTCTCCGACCAAAGAGGTAGATAGTAGTTCAGGACCGCTCTCTGGTTGTGGTGGGACGGTTCAGCTGTCTGATAACAGCCGGGGAGAAACTGTCCCTGATTCTGGAGGTGTGCGTGCGTGCGTTGGTTTTCACACTTCTGTACCTCTTGCCCGATGGGCGAGGGGAGAAGAGGGAGTGGCCGGGGGTGCGGCTCGGCTTTGGTTAAACATTTAAATTGTCCCCAGGTTCCGTCCTGTACCTCAAAACTAAACAAAGCTTCTCCAAGGTTACGGGGAGAAGGCAGGAGAAATGGGGTTGAGAGGGAGGGATAGATTCAATGGCGGAGCGGACGTGATGGGCCAAATGGCCTAGTTCTCCTCCTAGAACCCATGAAGGGAGAACAAGAAAAGTATTTCAAGATCGGAAGAAAGGAAAGGGGAATGGACCCATCATCTCCGAATCCATTCTCTAAAACCTCGGTGGCACAGTGGGGTAGACCGTGACCTGCCTGGGTTTTCCCGGAGATCTCCGGCGAGATCTTCCTCCCACACTCCAAGGGCGTTGAGTGCTTGTGGGTTAATTGGGCTTGGTGTGAATGTGAATTGGTTCTGGTCGAGACTGAAGGTTTGTTCAGACTGAACGTTTGCCTGGATTGGAAGATGGGTGGGTGCATGGATAGGAAAGACTTAGAAACTTACGGGCCAAACATTGGGCAAACTGGACCAGTATAGACGGGCCATCTTGGTCAAGCAGCGGGCAAGGCAGCATCTGTGGAGAGAAGGAATAGGCGACATTTCGGAAACGTCACCTATTCCTTCCCTTCTGGATCTCTTCAGACTCAATAGACAATAGGTGCAGGAGTAGGCCATTCGGCCCTTCGAGCCAGCACCGCCATTCAATGCGATCACGGCTGATCATCCCCCAATCAGTGCCCCGTTCCTGCCTTCTCCCCATTACCCCCTGACTCCGCTATCTTTTAAGAGCCCTGCCCAGCTCTCTCTTGAAAGGTTCCAGAGAACCGGCCTCCACCGCCCTCTGAGGCAGACTCGCCCGACCTCTGTCTAAATAAGGAGTAAGGGGGAAGCCAGCACCGCCATTCAACGTGATCACGGCTGATCATCCCCAAATTAGTGCCCCGTTACTCCTTATTTAGAACGGAGACGAGGGAACACTTTTTCTCGCAGAGAGTGGCGAGTCGGTGGAATTCTCTGCCTCAGAGGGCGGTGGAGTAAGGGGGTGCTCCTTATTCTTAAATAAGGAGTAGGCCCGGTCGGCACGGACCCGGTGGGTTTGAGGGAGGATCGTCCCGTCTTGCCCGCCTTGGCCAACAGGTCGCCCGCAGGCACGGATTCACCACAGCGGCAGCTACGAGCCCTAACATCATCGATCCTCCAGGCTCATCCCTCCCAACCCAGCACCCGGCCCAAGTGTATGGGGAGGGAGGGGGGCTCTTTGCAGAGCAGGGGGGGGGGGTGCGGGGGCTCTTGAAGAACTGTAGACTATAGTTACCCCTCAACTTAGATCTAAACGTGAGAGAGAGGGACGGTGGGAAATAGTAGGAAAAAAAAGTGGGGGAGAGAGGGGAGAAAAGGAGGGAATAGGGGGGAGAAGGGGGAGAGGGGGAAAGAGAGGGGAGAGAGGGAGAGAGGAACAGAGGGGAGAGAGAGAGAGGGGGAATAGAGGGGAGAGAGGGTTCAGAGGAATAGACGGAGAATATAGGGAGAGGAGGAATAAAGAAGGGGAAAAGATAGAGAGCGGAATAGAGGGCGGGATAAAGAGAGAGGGGGCAATAGGAGAGAGAGAAAGGGAGTAAGGGAGGGAGGGGGGTAAAGAGGGAGAGAGGGAGGATAAAAGAGAAGAGAGGAGAGTAGAAAGAGAGAGGTGGATAGAGAGAGAGGGGGATAAAAGAGGAGAGAGGAGGATAGAGAGAGAGAGAGAGAGAGAGGATAGAGAGAGGAGGATAGAGAGAGAGAGGGGGGAATAAGAGGGGAATACAGCGGGAGGGGGGACATAAGAGGGGGAATAAAGAGAAGGTTAAGGAGAGAAAGGGAGAGAGACGGAAAGAGAGGGGAGAGCGAGAGGGAGGGAGGAGAGGGGAGGAGAGGGGAGGAAAGGGGAGGGGAGGGGAGGAGAGTGGAGGAGAGGGGAGGAAAGGGGAGGAGAGGGGAGGAGAGGGGAGGAGAGGGGAGGAGAGGGAGGAGAGGAGGAGAGGAGAGGGGAGGAGAGGAGAGGGGAGGAGAGGGAGGAGAGAGGAGAGGAGGGGGAGGGGGAGGAGGAGGAGAGGAGAGGAGAGGAAGGAGGGGGAGGAGGGGAGGGGAGGAGGGGAGGAGAGGGGGAGGAGGAGGGAGGGGGAGGGGAGGGGAGGGGAGGAGAGGAGAGGAGAGGAGAGGGAGGGGAGGAGAGGGGAGGGGGAGGGGGAGGGGAGGGAGGAGAGGGGAGGAGAGGAGAGGGAGAGGAGAGGAGAGGAGAGGAGAGGAGAGGAGAGGGGAGGGGGGAGGGGAGGAGAGGAGAGGAGAGGAGAGGGGAGGGGAGGGGAGGAGGGAGAGGAGAGGGGAGGGGGGGAGGGGAGGGGAGGGGAGGAGAGGAGAGGAGAGGGGAGGGGAGGACACTCACCCAGTACTTCACAGATGTTGATGACGGAGCGGAAGAGGGGGCTGGAGAAACTTGCCTTGAGCCGCACGCTCTTCATGTTGGGCATCTGCAGGCGGACAGACTTGCACTGGCTGGTGAAGCGCAGCTTGGCATCGGCCTGGATCCCACACTTGTCCAGAGTCCAGTTGGTTTTCAGCAGCCAGCTGTTCTTCTGCTCCCACCAGAGCGCGTGGTCCGACCAATTCTTCTGGATGTCTGCAGAAAGATGCGGAGAGGATTCACCGGGATGTACTGCCGGTCATTGAAAGCAGGCATGCAGGTGCAGCAGGCAGTGAAGAAAGTGAATGGTGTGTTGGCATTCATAGCAAAAGGATTTGAGTACAAGAGCAGGGAGGTTCTACTGCAGTTGTACAGGGTCTTGGTGAGGCCACACCTGGAGTATCGCGTACAGTTTTGGTCTCCAAATCTGAGGAAAGCCATTCTTGCCATAGAGGGAGTACAGAGAAGGTTCACCAGACTGATTCCTGGGATGGCAGGACTTCCATATGAAGAAAGACTGGATAGACTCGGCTTGTACTCGCTGGAATTTAGAAGATTGAGGGGGGATCTTACAAAATTCTTAAGGGGTTGGACAGGCTAGATGCAGGAAGATTGTTCCCGATGTTGGGGAAGTCCAGGACAAGGGGTCACACAGTTTAAGGATAAGGGGGAAGTCTTTTAGGACCGAGATGAGAAAATCATTTTTCACACAGAGAGTGGTGAGTCTGTGGAATTCTCTGCCACAGAAGGTAGTTGAGGCCAGTTCATTGGCTATATTTAAGAGGGAGTTAGATGTGGCCCTTGTGGCTAAAGGGATCAGGGGGTATGGAGAGAAGGCAGGTACGGGATACTGAGTTGGATGATCAGCCATGATCACATTGAATGGGGGTGCAGGCTCGAAGGGCCGAATGGCCTCCTCCTGCACCTATTGTCGATGTTGCTATGTTTCTAAGATGCCGAAAGTCCGGCGCATCTCTGGAGAGACGGACAGCATCTCTGGAGAGAAGGAATGGGTGAGGTTTCGGGTCAGGGCCGATTGGCCAGTTTGCCGCCAGGATGTGAGTGAGGGGCCTGAGCAACAGGGAGAGAGATCGAGCAGGCTCATGAATTCTGGGAGTTGAATTAGGCCGTTCGGCCCACCATGTCTACCCCGCCGTTCAACCATGCCCGATGCGGGAGCGGTTCGCCTCGACACAGAGGGCCCGAACGCCGCCGGCTACGGGAGTCAAGGTCGTCACGTCAACGGGGGCTCGAGGCCCCACGTCCGGGGAAGAACTAAGGAAGGACTTTATTTCGCCTTCCGTCACAGTGGGGAATGTGGAGGGGTCAATGTGGTGGATGTTTATGTTAAAATGTGTTTTGTTTTTTTTAGTGATCTGTTTCTTCCAATTGTACGATAATAGATAATAGGTGCAGGAGTAGAGGCCATTTGGCCCTTCGAGCCAGCACCGCCATTCAGTGTGATCATCCCCAATCAGTACCCCGTTCGAGCCTTCTCCCCTGACTCCGCTATCTTTAAGAGCCCTATCTAGCTCTCGCTTGAAAGGATCCAGAGAACCGGCCTCCACCGCCCTCTGAGGCAGAGAATTCCACAGACTCGCCACCCCCCTGTGAGAAAAAAGTGTTTCCTCGTCTCCGCTCTCAATGGCTTGCCCCTTATTCTTAAAGTTCGAAAAGTTCGAAATTCCTCGTACGTTGCAAGACACACTTGGCGAATTAAGTGCGATTCTGATTCCGAGCCCGACCTCTCTTTCCTTCTCCTGCCTTCTCCCCTTCACACCCGCTTTGCGGTTCAGCAGAGAAAAACGGAACGAGAGCACGAGAGGAGTCGATCAGAAGTTGGTGAATCTGCGATCACGTGTCATACAGTCATGTGTTAGTAGAATTAGGCCATTCAGCCCATCAAGGCTACAATGCCATTCAATTATGGGCCGCTCTATCTCTCCTCCTAACCCTATTCTCCAGCCTTCTCCCCATAACCCCTGACACCTGTACTGAGTAAGTACGTTTATTGGCCAAGTTTTCACATACAAGGAATTTGCCTTGGTGCTCCGCCCACAAGTAACAACATGACATACAGTGACAGTTATATCAAATATATATCTATTTCTGCCTTAGAAATGTCCACTGACTTTGGCCTCCACAGCCTTCTGTGGAATTCATAGCCACAGGCGGTTACAGAGGCCAATATATTTTTAAGATGGGGATTCCTGATTAGTAGGGGCTACGAGGCTGAGAGGGAGAGATAGATCATAGAAACATAGACAATAGGTGCAGGAGGAGGCCATTCGGCCCTTCGAGCTTGGAGCGCCATTCAATATGATCATGGCAGATCATCCAACTCAGTATCCCGTACCTGCCTTCTCTCCATACCCCCTGATCCCTTTAGCCACAAGGGCCACATCCAACTCCCTCTTAAATATGGCCAACGAACTGGCCTCAACTACCTTCTGTGGCAGAGAATTCCACAGATTCACCGCTCTCTGTGTGAAAAATGTTTTTCTCATCTCGGTCCTAAAGACTTCCCCTTATCCTTAAACTGTGTGACCCCTTGTCCTGGACTTCCCCAACATCGGGAACAATCTTCCTGCATCTAGCCTGTCCAACCCCTTAAGAATTTTGTAAGTCTCTATAAGACCCCCCCTCTTCTAAATTCGAGCAAGATCAGCCATGATTGAAGGGCAGAGTAGACTCGATGGGCCGAATGGTATTATTCTGCTCCAGGAACCTATAAAGCTAGGTTTGGAGCGCAAAAAGGTGAGGGGCGATCTTACAGAGGTATACAAAATCAGGAGAGGAATAGATTGGGTAAACGCACAGTCTTTTACCCAGAGTAGGGGTCTTGAGAACCAGTGGTTTAAGGTGAAGGGGGAAAGATTTAATGGGAATTTGAGGAGTGCCTTATTTTACGCAATGGGTGGTGGGTGTATGGAATGAGCTGCCGGAGGAGGTAGTTGAGGCTGGGACTATCCCAACGTTTAAGATACATTTACATTGCAGGAGACACACGAACAGAGAGAGACAGAGAGAGACAGAGAGAGAGACAGAGAGGGAGACAGAGAGGGAGACAGAGAGAGAGAGACAGAGAGAGAGAGAGGGAGGCAGAGAGAGAGACAGAGAGACAGAGAGAGAGACAGAGATACAGAGAGAGGGAGACAGAGAGAGACAGGGAGAGACAGAGAGAGAGACAGAGAGAGAGGGAGATACAGACAAACAGAGAGAGAGACAGAGAGAGACAGAGAGAGACAGGGAGAGAGAGAGAGAGACAGAGAGAGACAGAGAGAGACAAAGAGGGAGAGGCAGAGAGTGACAGAGATACAGAGAGAGAGACAGAGAGAGACAGAGAGACAGAGAGAGAGACAGAGAGAGAGAGATACAGAGAGAGAGAGATACAGAGAGAGAGAGATACAGAGAGAGAGATACAGAGAGGGAGATACAGAGAGGGAGACAGAGAGAGAGACAGAGGGAGACAGAGACAGAGAGACCATCAGAGAGGGAGAGACAGAGAGGGAGACAGAGAGGGAGGCAGAGAGAGAGGGAGCCAGGGAGTGACAGAGATACAGAGAGACAAACAGAGAGAGACACAGAGAGAGACAGAGAGAGAGATACAGAGAGAGAGATACAGAGAGGGAGACAGAGAGAGATACAGAGAGAGAGATACAGAGAGAGACAGAGACAGACAGAGGGAGAGACAGAGCGACAGAGAGACAGAGAGAGACAGATAGAGACAGATAGTGTGTGTGCGCGCATGCATGTACGCAGGCAAGTGTGAGTGTGGCAAGTTGTGACACACTCAGTGTTTCCAGAGATTATACCCTGCTGCACAGCACGGGGTCAGTGTGACGGGGAGGGGTGGTCCCGGTGTCGTTGCCGACCATCGCCCGTGGGGGGCGCGGCCGCCCGGGGAGGTCCCCCGCAGGACGCGTACGCCCGTAAACGCGTCGCTTGCACAGACGGCGGCTGGAGCAGAGCCGGCGAACCGTCGCTGCAAGGCAGACATTCCTGTTTGGCAATCACCGCCAGGGCGTGTCCTGGCAACCGACACAAAAAATACTCAGAGCTCTCCAGATCCTGTGCTAAGATCACCTTCCATTCCTTCCTTGCTCCCGCACTGGGAACCTTTGAAAAGTGCCGAACGGTCAAAGTCCTGGATAGAGTGGATGTGGAGAGGATGTTTCCCGCTGGTGGGAGAGTCCAGGACTAGAGGGCGCAGCCTGAGAATTAGAGGATGTTCCCGTGGGAAGGAGGTGAGGAGGAATTCCTTTGTGGAATTCTTTGCCACAGAAGGCTGCATGGAGGCCAAGTCAATAGACAATAGACAATAGGTGCAGGAGTAGGCCATTCGGCCCTTCGAGCCAGCACCGCCACTCAATGTGATCATGGCTGATCAAATCAATGGATGTGTTTAACATAGAAACATAGAAACATAGAAATTAGGTGCAGGAGGAGGCCATTCAGCCCTTCGAGCCTGCACCGCCATTCAATATGATCATGGCTGATCATCCAACTCAGTATCCCACAGGTTTAAGGCAGAGATAGATGGCCTTTCTGTCCTGGGCCTCCCCCATGGCCAGAGTGAGCACCACCGGACACAGGAGGAGCAGCGCCTCATATTCCACTTGGGCAGTCTGCACCCCAGTGGCATAAACATTTAATTCTCCAATTTCCAGCAGCCCTTGCTGTCTTCTCCCCTTCCTAGCTCTCCCTCAGCCTTCTGCCACCTCTTCCTCCTTTCTTCTTCCCGACCCCCCCCCCCCCCTGGTTTCGGCCCGAAACGTCGCCTATTTCCTTCGCTCCATACATGCTGCCTCACCCGCTGAGTTTCTCCAGCAATTTTGTCTACCCTAGATAGATCCTTGATTAGTACGGGTGCCAGGGGTTAGGGGGCGAAGGCTGGAGAATGGGGTTAGGCGGGAGTTTGTACATTCTCCCGGTGACAGTGTGGGTTTTCTCCGGGTGCTCTGGTTTCCTCCCCTACACTCCAAGGACATGCAGGTTTGTAGGTCAATCGGTTTTCCTATCTGACCCCTTGCGTGTAGAATGTGAAACTGGGATAAAAGAACTCGTGAACGGATGATCATTGGTCAGGCCCAGTTCTACGCTGCATCTCTGACCTAAACTGCAGTCAAACCACGGACGTGAACCCTTAATGTGAAGGAAGGAACTGCAGGTGCTGGCTTCCACCGGAGAAAGCCGCAAAGTGCTGGAGTAACCCGGCGGGGCAGGCAGCATCTCCGGAGAGAAGGAATGGGTGGCACTTTGGGTCGGAGTCTGAAGAAGGGTCTCGACCCGGAACGTCACCCATTCCTTCTCTCCAGAGACGCTCCCTGTCCCGCTGAGTTACTCCGGCATTTTTTTTGCGTCTGCCGACATGAATCCTCAATTCGGGATCACCATCTTTGGGAAGCCTGGAGGTTTGGATCCCTTTGGATCACATTGACCGGCCCTTAGTTTGTGATGGATGGCGCAGCGGGTAGAGCTGCTGCCTCACAGCGCCAGAGACCCGGGTTCGATCCCGACTACGGGTGCTGCCTGTACGGAGGTTCTCTCTAACCCCGTGGGTTTTCTCCAGGGCGCTCAGGTCTCCTCCCACATTCCAAAGACGTGTGGGTTTTGTGGGTTAATTGGCTTCGGTAAGTTGTAAAATGGTCCCTAATGTATGTAGGGTAACGCACTGGGGTGATCGCGAGCCGGCACGGACTTGGTGGGCCGAAGGGCCTGCTTCCACACTGCAGCTCTGAAGTCCAAAAAGCAAACACGCCCCCTGCTCCAAGTTTCTGTGCACGTACTCCAGCACCCTGGAACGCGTTTGAGTTCTGGAGATACAGCATGGAAATAGGCCCTGCGATCGCCCGCACACTGGTTCTATCCCACACACCCGGGACAACTTACAGAAGCCAATTAGCCTACAAAACTGCGCGTCCTTGGAATGCGGGAGGAAACAGAAGTTTGACTGAGGCCTGAATATTAGAATGGATGAAGAAATATATATAATAAATCATGCCTATATCTCCAAGGACGGATTAATGACTAACACTCCATTCACCATCATATTTCTTATACTCTCTTTCACTATCTTTTCTTACTTTAAAAAAAATTTAGAAAAATGTATAGAAACATATAATCTTAAATTTTAATATTAATAAGAATATAAATATTATTAATATCATGAAGGTATTATTAGTATCATGTATTTTCAATTATGTAAAACATATAGTCTTAAATTTTAACATTAATGATAATACAAATATTATTAACAGTATGAATATATCATTAATATCATGTATTTTCAATTATGTAAAATAATGTATTTTTTATTAATATGTTTCTATAATAAAAATACTTAACAAAAAAGGAAACAGAAGTACCCGGATATGGGGGCTGTCTTTACGGAGTTTGCACGCTCTCCCCGTGACCTGCGTGGGTTTTCCCTGACACCATCGGATTCCTCCCGCACTCCAAAGACATAGAAACACAGACAATAGGTGCAGGAGGAGGCCATTCGGCCCTTCGAGCCTGCACCGCCATTCAATATGATCACGGCTGATCATCACGAACAGGTTTGAAGGTTAACTGGCTTGGTATAAATGTAAAATTGTCCCCAATGTGTGTGGGGTAGCGTGAATGTGCGGGGAGCGTTGGCCGGTCAGCGCGCTGTGTATCCCCAAACCAAACTAAAACCTGTCTCCCCTCTCCAGCCTCAAGGCAAAATGGCCGAGGTGACGGGGCGAGATAAGATGGCTCCCGGGCAGGAATTGCCCGCCCGGCCCCTCCTCCTCGCGCTGCCCACTTTCTCCACACGCTGGGGCATTCATCGGTCGACGTTCCACTGCACAGCCATGCAGTGGAAGTTCCTGCCCACGTCTTGCTCACCCCAGGCCCAGCTAACCACTTCCTTCTGCCTTGTTGCAAGAGGGCGGGAGTTGTGGGGGGGGAGATCGTTTGCAGGCCGACGTTTCGCTCACAGAGCCGCAGTCAACCAGAGATCGGATTCAGACTCAGGCAGTGGCTTGGAACAAGATCAAACCCTTTTTGTGACACAAGAACGGAAGTCTCTTTTCATCCCCACGCCATTACACTTCCTGCAGTCAATGTTTTGTACTCATAGAGACATCGTCATGGAAACATGCGGGGTGGAAACAGGCCCTTCGGCCCAACTTGCCCACACCAACCGACAAGGCCCGCCTGTCTGCGTTTGGCCCATATCATAGTCTTACAGTGTGGAAACAGGCCCTTCAGCCCAACCTGCCCAAGCTGTCTAACATGCCCCATCTATACTAGCCCTGCCTGCCTGTATTTGGCCCATTTAGAGTCTATATGCCCCTGTCCCACTTAGGAAAGCTGAACGGAAACCTCTGGAGACTTTGCGCCCCCCACCCAAGGTTTCCGTGCGGTTCCCGGAGGTTTTTGTCAGGTTCCCAGAGGTTCCCGGAGGTTTTTGTCAGGTTCCCAGAGGTTCCCGGAGGTTTTTGTCAGGTTCCCAGAGGTTCCCGGAGGTTTTTGTCAGGTTCCCAGAGGTTCCCGGAGGTTTTTGTCAGGTTCCCAGAGGTTCCCGGAGGTTTTTTTCAATTTTTTGAAATAATCGCCGGAACATGGAAGAAGCGGAAACCACTTTCGACCATTAGGGAGACTGACGAAAACCTCCGGGAACCGCACGGAAACCTTGGGTGGGGCGCAAAGTCTCCAGAGGTTTCCTAAGTGGGACAGAGGCATTACAGTGTGGAGACAAGACCTTCAGCCCAACTTGCCCACACCGACCAACATGCCCCATCAATACTAGCCCCGCCTGTCTGCGTTTGGTCCGTTTCAACTTTCTGAACCTTCTGAATTTTCTAGTCGGCAGGGCAGTACTCTGCATATCGCCAACTTGGACAATTTATCATTTTATCACACCAATTAAACAAGCCAATTAACCTACAAACCTGCACGTCTTTGGGGTGCGGGAGGAGACCGAAGTTCTCGGAGAAAACCCACGCAGGTCACGGGGAGAGCGTGCAAACTCCGTACAGACAGCGCCCGTAGTCGGGATCGAACCCGGGTCTCTGGCGCTGCATTTTGCTGAAAGGCGGCAACTCTACCGCTGCGCCACTGTGCCAGACGGCCTAATGCCCCCTGTCCCACTTAGGAAACCTGAACGGAAACCTCTGGAGACTTTGCGCCCCCCCCCCCACCCAAGGTTTCCGTGCGGTTCCCGGAGGTTTTTGTCAGTCTCCCTAATGGTCGAAAGTGGTTTCCGTTTTAAAAATCGGTCATTTTTTAGTCGATGTTAGTTAAAGGTGGTTGCCGGAGGACAAAAAACCTCCGAAAACCTTGGGTGGGGGGGGGCGCAAAGTCTCCAGAGGTTTCCGTCCAGGTTTCCTAAGTGGGACAGGGGCATAAAAGTCTGCTTCTATAACTTAAGGACTTGTTTTTTTCACCTCTGGCCTTTGTCCAACCATCTGTATTTCGAACCACCCCTCACCCCGCACCCCACCCCTCGCCCCCGCACGCCTGTCTTCACCCAGGACCTGCCACACGTTGTCCTCTCCCTCTCCCCGAACACGGGTGGCCATGTCGGGCATCAGGCGGCACTTACTGATCTTGTCCACCAGCTGCAGGATGGTGCCTCCGATATGAACGTCGCCCGTCACCCTCAGGGTGATGGGGTCCGCGTCCTCGCCCAGCTCATCCACGGCGATCTTCAGCTCCCAGGACGCATCCACGTAGTCCCCGCTGGCAGTCTTGATGCCCCCCAGCGCCATCCTCCAACATGCCTGTCAACGGGAGAGCGGCCAGTGAGAAACGATAACGGACGCACGGCCAGGGTGGCGGAGCTCGGCGGCTCTCAGGAGCGAAGCCGCCAACCCTCGGGCTGCCAGGCACAAGGTGCTGGGGCAACCCAGCGGGTCCGGCAGCGTCTCCGGAGAGAAGGGAAGGGTGACGTTTCGGGTCGAGACCCCTCATCAGACGAACTCTATAGAATCAAACTGTGTGTGGCCCCTGGTTCTATCCCTTGATTGCGTTGGCCCTCAGAGCTAAATCGGGATGATCGCTAGCCAAGGTGGACTTGGCGGGCCGCAGAGCTTGTTCCCACGCTGTATCTCTAAACGAAACTAAACCTCATGCTCCTCCAGCACTTTGTCTTTTGCTCCAGATTCCTGTACCTGCAGTCTCTTTTATATCTCCATCCTGTTGTATTGGCAACTTAAACATTGCCCCACCCGATACACGCACAATAAACTCACACAAAGAGCAGATAAAATATATATTTAGCTCCAGTGCATGGAATAATCCTGTGATTATTATTAAAATTGGTCACTTTGCAATGAGAGGTTTTAGAAACATAGACAATAGGTGCAGGAGGAGGCCATTTGGCCCTTCGAGCCTGCACCGCCATTCAATGTGATCATGGCTGATCATCCAACTCAGTATCCTGTACCTGCCTTCTCTCCATACCCCCTGATCCCTTCAGCCACATCTAACTCCCTCTTAAATATAGCCAACGAACTGGCCTCAACTACATTCTGTGGCAGAGAATTCTACAGATTCACCACAGTCTGTGTGAAAAATGTTTTTCTCATCTCGGTCCTAAAAGACTTCCCCCTTATCCTTAAACTGTGTGACCCCTTGTTCTGGACTTCCCCAACATCGGGAACAATCTTCCTGCATCTAGCCTGTCCAACCCCTTAAGAATTTTGTAAGTCTCTATGAGATCCCCCTCAATCTTCTAAATTCCAGCGAGTACAAGCCGAGTCTATCCAGTCTTTCTTCATATGGAAGTCCTGCCATCCCAGGAATCAGTCTGGTGAACCTTCTCTGTACTCCCTCTATGGCAAGAATGTCTTTCCTCAGATTAGGAGACCAAAACTGTACGCAATACTCCAGGTGTGGCCTCACCAAGACCCTGTACAACTGCAGTAGAGCCTCCCTGCTCTTGTACTCAAATCCTTTTGCTATGAATGCCAACATACCATTCGCTTTCTTCACAGCCTGCTGCACCTGCATGCCTACTTTCAATGACTGGTGTACCATGACACCCAGGTCTCGCTGCATCTCCCCTTTTCCTAATCGGCCACCATTCAGATAATAGTCTACCCTCAGTATAGAACACTGAGGAAGGTTCTTGACCCGAAATGTCACCCATTCCTTTTCTCCAGAGATGCCAATAGACATACAATTCCTTGTATGTGAATACTTGGCCAATAAACTTACTTACTTACAATAGGTGCAGGAGCAGGCCATTCGGTCCTTCGAGCCAGCACCGCCATTCAATGTGATCACGGCTGATCATCCCCAATCAGTACCCCGTTCCTGCCTTCTCCCCATATCCCCTGACTCCGCTATTTTTAAGAGCCCTATCTAGCTCTCTCTTGAAAGCATCCAGAGAACCAGCCTCTGAGGCAGAGAATTCCACAGACTCACCACTCTGTGTGTGAACTATTATCTGCCCACACATAACCCGTATCAATTCCATTCCCTCCATATCCGTGTGCCCGTCCCTTAAGTGCCAAGTATAGACACAAAACGTTGGAGTAACTCAGCGGGACAGGCAGCATCTCCGGAGAAAAGGAATTGGTGACGTTTCGGGTCAAGACTGACCTTTGTGGAGGTAGATGAGGCAGGGACTATCCCGTCGTTTAAGAAACATTTGGACGGGTGCAAGGATAGGACAGGTTTAGAGGGATATGGAGCAAACGCAGGCAGATGGGACTCAAGTTGGCCAGTATTGCCAAGTTGGACTGAAGGGCCTCTTTTTGAATTCTACGACTCTCCCAATGTGCAACCAAGGAGAAAAGATCCCAAATCGGAGCCATTTCTGTGCATTCCCAATGTCCAGACACGCACACATACACAGATTTCCCAGCCAGTTGTTTAGGAAGGAAAGATTTCCCCCTTTCTGTGTTTCCCTCTCCCCCGACTCTCAGTGTGAAGAAAGGTCTCGACCCGCAACGTCACCCGCTCCTCCTCTCCATGCGTGAGTGTCTATCTTCGGTGTATGCCCGCCCGCATCTGCAGTTCCTTCCGACACAATTCAAGGAAGTGGCGACCGAGAAGTCCCAGTATAGATGTCAGTTTATCAGGCTGACTGGCCACAGCATCCTGTCACAGTGCATGGAGCTGAACGATAGCAGCAAGCCTGACGCTGAGCACTGGAGTCATATCTGGATAGTTTAGTTTCGGTAAGCGGTAACTATTTGTGTTGCCCAATCCCTTCTCAACAGCCTCTTCCGTGCGTGTCAGTTGTACTTCTAATTTTAAGTGACTGCAAATGGACTAAAACGGCCGTCCTTTCAAGTTCAACTCTCCTGTTATTAGATTTGGGAGACACAGCAAAATGACCCAGTCTTTTTTCAGTACTAACTTTGATCGGACTAGGATCTTATAGAGGCTTGCACTCACTGGAATTTAGAAGATTGAGGGGGGATCTTATAGAGACTTACAAAATTCTTAAGGGGTTGGACAGGCTAGATGCAGGAAGATTGTTCCCGATGTTGGGGAAGTCCAGAACAAGGGATCAGGGGGTATGGAGAGAAGGCAGGTACGGGATACTGAGTTGGATGATCAGCCATGATCATATTGAATGGCGGTGCAGGCTCGAAGGGCCGAATGGCCTCCTCCTGCACCTATTGTCTATGTTTCTATGTTGGACAGGCTGGATGCAGGAAGATTGTTCCCGATGTTGGGGAAGTCCAGAACAAGGGGGTCACACGGTTTAAGGATAAGGGGGGAAGTCTTTTAGGACCGAGATGAGAAGATCTTTTTTCACACAGAGAGTGGTGAATCTGTGGAATTCTCTGCCACTGAAGGTAGTTGAGGCCAGTTCGTTGGCTATATTTAAGAGGGAGTTCGATGTGGCCCTTGTGGCTAAAGGGATCAGGGGGTATGGAGAGAAGGCAGGTACGGGATACTGAGTTGGATGATCAGCCATGATCATATTGAATGGCGGTGCAGGCTCGAAGGGCCGAATGGCCTCCTCCTGCACCTATTGTCTATGTTTCTATGCTGCGGTTTCCTCCCACGGTCCAAAGGCGTACAGGTTTGGAGGTTAATTGGCTTGGCCTAATTGTAAATTGTCCCTTGTGTGTGTAGGGTAGGGCTAGTGTGTGTAGGGTAGTGTTAGTGTGTGTAGGGTAGGGCTAGTGTGTGTAGGGTAGGTGCTGTGTGTGTAGTGGTAGGGCTTGTGTGTGTAGTGGGCTAGGTGTTTAGTGTTGTGTGTAGGGTAGGGCTGTGTGTGTAGGGTGTGTAGGGTCGTGTGTTAGTGTGTGTAGGGTAGGGCTTAGTGTGTGTAGGGTAGGGCTAGTAGGTAGTGTAGGGTAGGCTGTGTGTGTAGGGTAGGGGTGTGTGTTGGGTAGGGCTAGTGTGTGTGTGTAGGGTAGGGTAGTGTGTGTAGGGTAGGGCTAGTGTGTGTAGGGTAGTGCTAGTGTGTGTAGGGTAGGGCTAGTGTGTGTAGGGTAGTGCTGGTGTGTGTAGGGTAGGGCTAGTGTGTGAGGTAGTGTTAGTGTGTGTAGGGTAGTGCTAGTGTGTGTAGGGTAGTGTGTGTGTGTAGGGTAGTGGGCTAGTGTGTGTGTTAGGTGTAGGGTAGTGTTAGTGTGTGTAGGGTAGGGCTAGTGTGTGGGTAGGGTGTGTGTAGGGCTAGTGTGTGTAGGGTAGGGCTAGTGTGTGTAGGGTAGGGCTAGTGTGTGTAGGGTAGTGTTAGTGTGTGTAGGGTAGGGCTAGTGTGTGTAGGGTAGTGCTGGTGTGTGTAGGGTAGGGCTAGTGTGTGTAGGGTAGGGCTAGTGTGTGTAGGGTAGGGCTAGTGTGTGTAGGTGTGTGTAAGGGTAGGCTAGTGTGTGTAGGGTAGGGCTGTGTTGTTAGGGCTAGTGCAGGTGTAGGGTACTGAGCTAGCGTGTAGTGTGTGGTGTAGGTTAGTGTTAGGTTAGTAGGGTTAGTAGGGTAGGTGGGGGGAGTGTGCTGGATGTGTGTAAGGTAGTTCTGTGTGTAGGGTTAGAGTGTGTGTGTAGGGTGTGTTAGGGTAGGGCTAGAGTGTGTGTAGGGTAGTGTGTGTGTGTAGTGTGCTGGTGTGTAGTGTGAGTGTGTAGTGTTCTAGTGTGTGTAGGGTAGGGCTGGTGTGTGTAGGGTAGGGCTAGGTGTAGGGTAGAGTAGGGCTCGTGTGTGTAGGTGTGTGTAGTAGGTAGTGTGTAGGGTAGGGCTGTGTGTGTAGGGTAGGGCTAGTGTGTGTAGGGTAGGTTGCTGGTGTGTGTAGGGTAGGGGTGTGTGGTAGGGTAGTGCTGGTGTGTGTAGGGTAGTGTTAGTGTGAGTGTTAGTGTGTTGTAGGGTAGTGCTGGTGTGTGTAGGGTAGTGCTGGTGTGTGTAGGGTAGTGCTGGTGTGTGTAGGGTAGTGTTAGTGTGCGTCGGGTAGTGTTAGTGTGTGTAGGGTAGTGTTAGTGTGTGTAGGGTAGTGCTGGTGTGTGTAGGGTAGTGTTAGTGTGTGTAGGGTAGGGCTAGTGTGTGTAGGGTAGTGTTAGTGTGTGTGTAGTGTAGAGCCATGATCACAATGAATGGCGTTGCTGACTCGAAGGCCGAATGGCCTCGTCCTGCATCTATTTTCTATGTTTCTATGGAACACCTCATCCTGGGAGCAGATGCGGCGTAGACGGAGGAATTAGGGAGTAGGGGATGGAGTCCTTACAGGAAGCAGGGTGGGAAGAAATGTAGTCTAGATAGCCATGGGAGTCAGTGGGGTTATAGTGGATGTCATCAGAAGTCTATAACATATAACAGATGATTCTCCGACATTTTCGCCACCTCCCAACGGGATCCCACCACTGGCCACATCTTCCCATCTCCTCCCCTTTCGGCTTTCCGCAGAGACCGCTCCCTCCGTAACTCCCTGGTTAATTCTTCCCTTCCCACCCGGACCACCCCCTCTCCGGGCACTTTCCCTTGCAACCGCAGGAGATGCCACACTTGTCGCTTTACCCCCCCCTCGACTCCATTCAAGGACCCAAGCAGTCGTTCCAGGTGCGGCAGAGGTTCACCTGCACCTCCTCCAACCTCATCTACTGCATCCGCTGCTCTAGATGTCAGCTGATCTACATCGGTGAGACCTCCGCTCGGTCCGCAATAACCAACCTGATCTCCCGGTGGCTCAGCGCTTCAACTCCCCCTCCCATTCCCAATCCCACCTTTCTGTCCTGGGCCTCCTCCATGGCCAGAGTGAGGCCCACCGTAAATTGGAGGAGCAGCACCTCGTATTTCGCTTGGGCAGTTTACACCCCAGCGGTGTGAACATTGACTTCTCCAATTTCAGGTAGCCCCGGCTTTCTCCCTCTTTCCCCTCCCCTTCCCAGCTCTTCCCACAGCCTTCTGTCTCCGCCTCTTCCTTTCTCCTTCCCACCCCCACGTCAGTCTGAAGAAGGGTCTCGACCCGAAACGTCGCCTATTTCCTTCGCTCCACAGATGCTGCCTCGCCCGCTGAGTTTCTCCAGCATTTTTGGGCTCGAAGGGCCGAATGGCCTACGCCTGCACCTATTTTCTATGTCTGGAGAGAAGGAACGGGTGACGTTTCTGGTCGAGACCCTTCTTCAGACTGAGAGTCAGGGGAGAGGGAAACATAGAAACATAGACAATAGGTGCAGGAGGAGGCCATTCGGCCCTTCGAGCCTGCACCGCCATTCAATATGATCATGGCTGATCATCCAACTCAGTATCCCGTACCTGCCTTCTCTCCACACCCCCTGATCCCTTCAGCCACAAGGGCCACATCTAACTCCCTCTTAAATATAGCCAATGAACTGGCCTCAACTACCTTCTGTGGCAGAGAATTCCACAGATTCACCACTCTCTCTGTGTGAAAAATGTTTTTCTCATCTCGGTCCTAAAAGACTTCCCCCTTATCCTTAAACTGTGTGACCCCTTGTCCTGGACTTCCCCAACATCGGGAACAATCTTCCTGCATCTAGCCTGTCCAACCCCTTAAGAATTTTGTAAGTTTCTATAAGATCCCCCCTCAATCTTCTAAATTCCAGCGAGTACAAGCCGAGTCTATCCAGTCTTTCCTCATATGAAAGTCGTGCCATCCCAGGAATCAGTCTGGTGAACCTTCTCTGTACTCCCTCTATGGCACGAATGTCTTTCCTCAGATTAGGAGACCAAAACTGTACGCAATACTCCAGGTGTGGCCTCACCAAGACCCTGTACAACTGCAGTAGAACCTCCCTGCTCTTGTACTCAAATCCTTTTGCTATGAATGCTAAGATACCATTCGCTTTCTTCACTGCCTGCTGCACCTGCATGCCTACTTTCAATGACTGGTGTACCATGACACCCAGGTCTCGCTGCATCTTCCCTTTTCCTAATCTGCCACTTTGGGGTAAGGAAGGGCAAGGTGTGAAAACGGAAAAAAGGGGATGGTGATCAGGGAAATGTAGAACGATACCTTGTTAGCTGAGGTGATAACGAGGCTTTCAATCAGTAATATTTAATCAACTAGGTCAATAAACTAGGCGGAGGACTTGGGTCGGGGAGGTGTGGAGAGAGAGAGAGAGAGAGAGAGAGAGAGAGAGAGAGAGAGAGAGAGAGAGAGAGAGAGAGAAAGCAAGTGTTACTTGAAGTTAGAGAAGTCAATATTCATACTGATGGGTTGTAAGCTGCCCAATTCTTGCTATTGAGGGAGTGCAGCGTAGGTTCACCAGGTTAATTCCCGGGATGGCGGGACTGTCATACGCTGAGAGAATGGAGCGGCTGGGCTTGTACACTCTGGAGTTTAGAAGGATGAGAGGATATCTCATTGAAACATATAAGATTGTTAAGGGTTTGGACACGCTAGAGGCAGGAAACATGTTCCCGATGTTGGGGGAGTCCAGAACCAGGGGCCACACACAGTTTAAGAATAAGGGATAAGCCATTTAGAACGGAGACAAGGAAACACTTTTTCTCACAGAGAGTGGTGAGTCTGTGGAATTCTCTGCCTCAGAGGGCGGTGGAGGCCGGTTCTCTGGATGCTTTCAAGAGAGAGCTAGATAGGGCTCTTAAAGATAGCGGAGTCAGGGGATATGGGGAGAAGGCAGGAACGGGGTACTGATTGGGGATGATCAGCCATGATCACATTGAATGGCGGTGCTGGCTCGAAGGGCCGAATGGCCTACTCCTGCACCTACTGTCTATTGAAATATGAGATGTTGTTTATCTCCTTTCCCACCGCGCACTTTTCCTTTCATCCCAGTCGGGGTCAGAGAGTCACAGAGCGAGGACCCATCTTCAGACCTGAAGAAGAGGTCTCGGCCCGAAACGTTGCCTATTTCCTTCGCTCCATAGATGCTGCCTCACCCGCTGAGTTTCTCCAGCATTTTTGGCTACCTTCGATTTTCCAGCATCTGCAGTTCCTTCTTAAACATTCAGACCTGATGTTTTGGGTTAGGATATTGAATAACCTTACGCCTCTATCCATTAAGTTAACTCCTCCTCGTCTTAGCCAGGATTCCATGTTGGCCGATGAGGAAAAGGGGAGATGCAGCGAGACCTGGGTGTCATGGTACACCAGTCATTGAAAGTAGGCATGCAGGTGCAGCAGGCAGTGAAGAAAGCGAATGGTATGTTGGCATTCATAGCAAAAGGATTTGAGTACAAGAGCAGGGAGGTTCTACTGCAGTTGTACAGGGTCTTGGTGAGGCCACACCTGGAGTATTGCGTACAGTTTTGGTCTCCTAATCTGAGGAAAGACATTCTTGCCATAGAGGGAGTACAGAGAAGGTTCACCAGACTGATTCCTGGGATGGCAGGACTTTCATATGAAGAAAGACTGGATAGACTCGGCTTGTACTCGCTAGAATTTAGAAGATTGAGGGGATCTTCTAAATTCTGCTGAATGGCCTACTCCTGCACCTAATTTCTATGTTTCTATGTTTCTATCTTATAGAGACTTACAAAATTCTTAAGGGGTTGGACAGGCTAGATACAGGAAGATTGTTCCTGATGTTGGGGAAGTCCAGAACAAGGGGTCACACAGTTTAAGGATAAGGGGGAAGTCTTTTAGGACCGAGATGAGAAAAACATTTTTCGCACAGAGAGTGGTGAATCTGTGGAATTCTCTGCCACAGAAAGTAGTTGAGGCCAGTTCATTGGCTACATTTAAGAGGGAGTTAGATGTGGCCCTTGTGGCTAAAGGGATCAGGGGGTATGGAGAGAAGGCAGGTACGGGATACTGAGTTGGATGATCAGCCGTGATCATATTGAATGGCGGTGCATCCAGAGAACCTGCCTCCACGGCAGAGAATTCCACAGACTCACCACTCTCTGTGACAAAAAGTGTTTCCTCGTCTCCGTTCTAAATGGCCAACCTCTTATTCTTAGACTGTGTGTGTGGCCCCTGGTTCTGGACTCCCCCAACATGGGGAACATGTATCCTGCCTCTAGCGTGTCCAAGCCCTTAACGATCGTATATATGTTTCAATGAGATGCCCTCTCATCCTTCTAAACTCCAGAGTGTACAAGCCCAGCCGCTCCATTCTCTCGGCATATGACAGTCCCGCCTTCCCGGGAATTTAGATGCTGCCTCACCCGCTGAGTTTCTCCAGGATTTTTTGTCTACCTTAGATTTTCCAGCATCTGCAGTTCCTTCTTATAGTCAATACAATGCGGGTTGCTATCCAAAGTCCCTTTTTACCTGGATGTCTGGTTTTGTTAGTAATGATTAACTAGTGATTAGCTCCTGACTCATACAATAGACGTCTCAGATAAGGATGTAGATAATCCACTCCTTTCAAGGACCCAAGCAGCCCTTCCAGGTGTGGCAGAGGTTCACCTGCACCTCCTCCAACCTCATCTACTGCATCCGCTGCTCCAGATGCCAGATGATCTATATCGGTGAGACCAAGCGGAGGCTTGGCGATCGTTTCGCCGAACACCTCCGCTCGGTCCGCGTTAACCAACCCGACCTCCCGGTGGCTCAGCACTTCAACTCCCCCTCCCATTCCGTATCTGACCTCTCGGTCCTGGGCCTCCTCCACGGCCAGAGTGAGCAACACCGCAAGTTGGAGGAGCGGCGCCTCGTATTCCGCTTGGGGAGTCTGCATCCTCCGGGCTTGAACATGGAATTCTCTCAATTCTGTTAACCCTTGCTGTCTCCTTCCCCTTCCCACCTCTCCCTCAGCCCTCGGGCTCCTCCTCCTCCTTTTTCCTTACTTCCCCCCCCCACTCCCCCCCCCCCCCCCATCAGTCTGAAGAAGGGTCTCGGCACAAAACGCTTCCTATCTCCTTCGCTCCATAGATGCTGCCGCACCCGCTGAGTTTCTCCAGAATTTTGTGTACCTTCGATAGTCATAACCCTGGCAGCTGCAGGACCTCATCCCGAGCAAATCCATCCCTCAGGTTTCAGAAATTAGGAAATACAATGATCTTTTTAGAAATAACCCGCGAGAGGGCGACCTTTCAATGAATACAGGGCGGACAACCAGAGAACATTGATGGAAGATAATAGGTATGTAAGTTTGATTGGCCAAGTATTCACATACAAGGAATTTGCCTTGGTGCTCCGCCCACAAGTAACAACATGACATACGGCGACAGTTACGAACACTGCTATCAACACTGCTGCTCACTAGATTGTTAAGTGTTTGGACACATTAACAGGGCACTGATTCTGAATGATCTGCCACGATCATATTGAATGGCGGTGCAGGCTCGAAGGGCCGAATGGCCTACTCCGGCACCTATTTTCTATGTTTCTAACCCCGGGATCATTCCCCTCTGGACCCTCTCCAGCGCCACCACATCCCTCCTCAGATCCGGGGCCCAAAGAACTGCTCTTAATACAACGCAAGGTAGACACAAATGCTGGAGAAACTCAGAGGGTGAGACAGCATCTAATTCCCGGGATGGCGGGACCGTCATACGCTGAGAGAATGGAGCGGCTGGGCTTGTACACTCTGGAGTTCAGAAGGATGAGAGGGTATCTCATTAAAACATATAAGATTGTTAAGGGTTTGGACACGCTAGAGGCAGGAAACATGTTCCCGATGTTGGGGGAGTCCAGAACCAGGGGCCACACACACACAGTTTAAGAATAAGGGGTAAGCCATTTAGAACGGAGACGAGGAAACACTTTTTCTCGCAGAGAGTGGTGAGTCTGTGGAATTCTCTGCCTCAGAGGGCGGTGGAGGCCGGTTCTCTGGATGCTTTCAAGAGAGAGCTAGATGGGGCTCTTAAAGATAGCGGAGTCAGGGGATAAGGGGAGAAGGCAGGAACGGGGTACTGATTGGGGATGATCAGCCGTGATCACATTGAATGGCGGTGCTGGCTCGAAGGGCCGAATGGCCTCTACTCCTGCACCTGTTGTGTGACTTTTTGAGAGTTGCTGATTAAAGTTTGGGGCAAACACGTTGGCGCAGCGATAGACGGCGCCAGAGACCCGGGTTCAATCCCGACCACGGGTGCTCATCCGAAACGGAGTTTGCACGTTCTCTCCCCGTGACCTGGGTGGGTTTTCTCCGGGAGCTCCGGGTTCCTCCCACACTCCAAAGACGTGCGGGTTTGCAGGGTTAATCGGCTTGGGAAAAAAATGAGCATCCCACGAGTCTCGGGCAGATGGGAGAGTCTCAGTCCACCTAGGAGAGGGAAAACCCTGATTTAAAACCCCCACTGCCTCGTGGCCATATCCAGTCATGGGAAAAAGGCTCCGGGAGTAAACCTCAGGAGAATCCGGAGTCGGAGCCCCTGAGGCAGTTTGCCGTTGGCCACAACCTCGCTCCGGCAGCTCCTGCGACGGCCCTGGTGCCAGACTGTAACGGCCCCGCTGTTCCTTTGGATCGATCAGCGACGTGGAGAGGGGGGGGCGCGCTGCACGGACAACAGCCTGTCCCCCACATGACATCGATCGCCCAGGCTTGCAATCGACCAGGATGCATCACCCATGGTCAGTCATAGAAACATGGAAAAAATATATTTTTAAGGCAGAGATGGACAGATTCTTGATTAGTGCGGGTGTCGGGGGTTATGGGGAGAAAGAGGGAAAGATAGATCAGTGTTAACGAAGAAACTGCAGATGCTGGAGAATCGAGGGTTACACAAAATGCTGGAGAAACTCAGCGGGTGCAGCAGCATCTAAGGAGCGAAGGAGATAGGCGACGTTTCGGGTCGAGACCCTTCTTCAGACTGGTCAGGGATCAGGGAAACGAGAGATATAGACGGTGATGTGGAGAGATAAAGAACAATGAATGAAAGATATGCAAAAAAGTATCGATGATAAAGGGAACAAGCCATTGTGAAGCTGTTTGTGGTGTGAAAATAAGAAGCTAGTGCGACTAGGGTGGGGGAGGGAGATAGAGAGAGAGGGAATGCCAGGGCCCGAGGGCTGAGGGAGAGGTGGGAAGGGGAGGAGACAGCAGGGGTTAGATCAGTCATGTTTGAATGGTAGACTTTAACAAGTAGGCCATTCGGCCCTTCGAGCCAGCACCGCCATTCAATATGATCACGGCTGATCATCCAACTCAGTATCCCGTACCTGCCTTCTCTCCATACCCCCTGACTTGATGGGCCGAATGGCCTAATTCTGCTCCTATCACCTATGAACTTATGATTCGAATTCAAAATGCGGCTTCAAGTGTTTTTTTCCTCCCACGCGCCAAGTTAAGCTGGTTATCGCTCTGACTGTTCCTCCGCTGTTTGATTGCTTCCGTCTGCTGCCTTCCCCTCAACTGGAAGGTTATTGCTTCTCAAACCGAGCAAACCTAATCTAGCAATCACTCACAACTGTCGTCCCCGGGAGGTTGGTGAGTCCTCCGTTGCAGTGAGACTCAGGAGAGGTCCTGCACAGACCATATCATGTCATAATGGGTTACAATGTAGTGGAGATATCAACAGTTCGATAGACAACAGACAATAGGTGCAGGAGGAGGCCATTCGGCCCTTCGAGCCAGCACCGCCATTCAATGTGATCATGGCTGATCATCCCCAATCAGTACCCCGTTCCTGCCTTCTCCCCATATCCCCTGACACCGCTAACTTCAAGAGCCCTATCTAGCTTCTCTCTTCAAAGTTCCTGCCTTCTCCCCATATCCCCTGACTCCGCTATCTTTAAGAGCCCTATCTAGCTCTCTCTCGAAAGCATCCAGAGAACCGGCCTCCACCGCCCTCTGAGGCAGCGAATTCCACATACTCACCACTCTCTGTGAGAAAAAGTGTCTCCTCGTCTCCGTTCTAAACGGCCGTCCCCTTATTCTTAAACTGTGTGTGTGTGTGGCCCCTGGTTCTGGACTCTCCCGACATCGGGAACACGTTTCCTGCCTCTAGCGTGTCCAAACCCTTAACAATCGTGTTCCCCACAGAGTCATAGAGTTATACAGCGTGGAAACAGGCCCTTTGGCCCAACTTGCCCGCACCGGCCAACATGTCATAAAATCATAGAATCATAGAAAATAGGTGCAGGAGGAGGCCATTTGGCCCTTCGAGCCTGCACCGCCATTCAATATGATCATGGCTGATCATCCAACTCAGTATCCCGTACCTACCTTCTCTCCATACCCACTGATCCCTTTAGCCACAAGGGCCACATCTAACTCCCTCTTAAATATAGCCAATGAACTGGCCTCAACTACCTTCTGTGGCAGAGAATTCCACAGATTCACCACTCTCTGTGTGAAAAAAGTGTCCCAGCTACACTAGTCCTACTTGCCCATTTCTTTCGAAACCTGTCCTGTCCATGTACCTGTCTAACTGTTTCTTCAACGTTGGGATAGTCCCTGCATTGAATCACATTGAATGGCGGTGCTGGCTCGAAGGGCCGAATGGCCTACTCCTGCACCTATTGTCTATTGTCGATTGCCTCAATACCTCCTCTGGCAGCTTGCTCCATACCCCCATCACCCTCTGTGTGAAAAGGTTCCCTCAAATCCCTATTAAATCTTTTCCCGCTCACCTTAATAGCCCTGTCCCACAGTACGAGTTCGTTCCAAGAGCTCTCTTGGTTCTTGGTTCTTGGTTTTTTTAAACTCTCCCGAGTTTAAGAAAAATCAAACTCGTGGTAAGCACGGAGAACGTACGTAGCGGCTACGTCGGAGCTCGGGGACGTCTCTTAACGGCTCGTAACGCTAACGGCAGGTACCCTGGGGAGACTCGCTAACGGCAGGTAAGACGCGTGTGAAGATTTTTCAACACGTCGAAAAATGTCCACGAGAGCCACGAGTACCGACGAGCGGGCATCACCTTAAATCTCCGAGTTCGAACCAGGGAAAACTCGGGAGAGCTCTTGGAATGTACTCCTACCGTGGGACAGGGGTTTAAACCTATGTCCTCTGTTCCTCGCTTCCCCTACTCTGGACAAGGGACTCTTGACAGTGGAGAAGGCCAGTGTGGGAATGGGAGTTAAAATGTTTCCCAAGGCGGATGGGCGATAGGGGGGGGGGGGGGGGGTTCCTCTCATGATTTTATACACCTCCATAAGATCACCCCAGGCCCAGCCTGCTCTCCAAGGAATAGAGTCCCGGCCTGCTCAACCTCTCCCCATAGCTCAGATCCTCAAATCCGAGCTACACCTTCATAAATCTTCTCTGTACCCGTTCCAGCTTGAAGGACAATCCACGGTCTTATCAACACAACTTCATATCAAATACATATCGCAAGACCACATTTCACATTTTGTTCCATCTATCTCTGTGTTTTAAAAAAAACTCGCCTCCTCCCCCAACCCCCCACCTCCCCCAACCCCCCAGCGATCCCAGCACACGAGCACTATCCCACCACACACACTCTAGGGGCAATTTACATTTATCCCAAGCCGATTATCCTACAAACCTGTACAACTTTGGGGTGTGGGAGGAAACTGGAGACCTATGTCCTCTGGTCCTCGATTCCCCAAATTCTGGGCAAGAGTCTACCCGATCTGCTTCTCTCATAGAAACATAGAAATTAGGTGCAGGAGTAGGCCATTCGGCCCTTCGAGCCTGCACCGCCATTCAATATGATCATGGCTGATCATCCAACTCAGTATCCCGTACCTGCCTTCTCTCCATACCCCCTGATCCCTTTAGCCACAAGGGCCACATCTAACTCCCTCTTAAATATAGCCAACGAACTGGCCTCAACTACCTTCTGTGGCAGAGAATTCCACAGACTCACCACTCTCAGTGTGAAAAATGATTTTCTCATCTCGGTCCTAAAAGACTTCCCCCTTATCCTTAAACTGTGACCCCTTGTCCTGGACTTCCCCAACATCGGGAACAATCTTCCTGCATCTAGCCTGTCCAACCCCTTAAGAATTTTGTAAGATCCCCCCTCAATCTTCTAAATTCCAGCGAGTACAAGCCGAGTCTATCCAGTCTTTCCTCATATGGAAGTCCTGCCATCCCAGGAATCAGTCTGGTGAACCTTCTCTGTACTCCCTCTATGGCAAGAATGTCTTTCCTCAGATTAGGAGACCAAAACTGTACGCAATACTCCAGGTGTGGCCTCACCAAGACCCTGTACAACTGCAGTAGAACCTCCCTGCTCCTATACTCAAATCCTTTTGCTATGAATGCCAACATACCATTCGCTTTCTTCTCAGCCTGCTGCACCTGCATGCCTACTTTCAATGACTGGTGTACCATGACACCCAGGTCTCGCTGCATCTCCCATTTTCCTAATCGATCACCATTCAAATAATAGTCTACCTTCCTGTTTTTGCCACCAAAGTGGATAACCTCACATTTATCCACATTATACTGCAGACTTATTACACAATGGGTCGATGGAGGAGAGGTTGGGAAATAATTCCAGAGGAGAAATGTGTGAATGGAGAAATCTTCTAAAGTTAGTACAGGTTTTAAAGTAGGTATATCAGCTGGAAACCATGAGGAAAGGGTCTGAAGAAGGGTCTCGACCCGAAACGTCGCCTATTTCCTTTGCTCCGTAGATGCTGCCTCACCCGCTGAGTTTCTCCAGCATTTTTGCCTACCACAGGTTTTAAAGGGTTACTTCGAAAGAGCTAGTACAGGTTTGTGTACAGTTTTGGTCCCCTAATTTGAGGAAGGACATCCTTGTGATTGAGGCAGTGCAGCGTAGGTTCACCAGATTGATCCCTGGGATGGCGGGACTGTCATATGAGGAAAGATTGAAAAGACTAGGCTTGTATTGACTGGGGTTTAGAATGATGAGGGGGTGGATCTTATAGAAACATATAAAATTATAAAAGGACTGGACAAGCTGGATGCAGGAACAATGTTCCCAATGTTGGGCGAGTCCAGAACCAGGGGCCACACAGTCTTAGAATAAAGGGGAGGCCATTTAAGACTGAGGTGAGAAAACACTTTTTCACCCAGAGAGTTGCGAATTTGTGGAATTCCCTGCCACAGAGGGCAGTGGAGGCCAGATCACTGGATACATTTAAGAGAGAGTTGGATAGGGCTCTAGGGGCTGGTGGAGTCAAGAGATATGGGGGAGAAGGCAGGCACGGGTTATTGATTGGGGACGATCGGCCAAGTTCAAATTCACGTGAGTTTATTGTCATGCGTTGCCTATCTCCTTCGCTCCATAGATGCTGCTGCACCCGCTGAGTTTCTCCAGCATTTTGTGTGTACCCTCGATTTTCCAGCATCTGCAGTTCCTTCCTTAACTCTTTAGAACATAGTATACATGTCCATATACCATTATATAAATATATGTACACACATGAGTAAATAAACGGATTCAGCCTTTGTATTCATTACTCCATCCAGTAAATCTGATGGCATATTCATGTACATATTTTTTCAGATAGTCACATATTTGGAAATATTTAAAATGCTGATTGTTTCCCAAATTGTATTTTAGTTGTAATTGTTTAAATGGTAATCATTTTCCCGTTTCATACAAATCTGGATAAATGTGAGGTTATCCACTTTGCTGGCAAAAACAGGAGAGTAGACTATTATCTGAATGGTGGCCGATTAGGAAAAGGGGAGATGGAGCGAGACCTGGGTGTCATGGTACACCAGTCATTGAAAGTAGGCATGCAGGTGCAGCAGGCAGTGAAGAAAGCGAATGGTATGTTAGCGTTCATAGCAAAAGGATTTGAGTATAGGAGCAGGGAGGTTCTACTGCAGTTGTACAGGGTCTTGGTGAGGCCACACCTGGAGTATTGTGTACAGTTTTTGGTCTCCTAATCTGAGGAAAGACATTCTTGCCATAGAGGGAGTACAGAGAAGGTTCACCAGACTGGTTCCCTGTTCCCTCGTTTCCCTGATCCCCGACCAGTCTGAAGAAGGGTCTCGACCCGAAACGTCGCCTAACTCCTTCGCTCCTTAGATGCTGCTGCACCCGCTGAGTTTCTCCAGCTTTTTGTGTAACCCTCGATTCTCCAGCATCTGCAGTTCCTTCTTTAACTCTTTATCACCAGACTGATTCCTGGGATGGCAGGACTTCCATATGAAGAAAGACTGGATAGACTCGGCTTGTACTCGCTGGAATTTAGAAGATTGAGGGGGGATCTTATAGAGACTTACAAAATTCTTAAGGGGTTGGACAGGCTAGATGCAGGAAGATTGTTCCCGATGTTGGGGAAGTCCAGAACAAGGGCTCACAGTTTAAGGATAAGGGGGAAATCTTTTAGGACCGAGATGAGAAAAATATTTTTCACACAGAGAGTGGTGAATCTGTGGAATTCTCTGCCACAGAAGGTAGTTGAGGCCAGTTCGTTGGCTATATTTAAGAGGGAGTTAGATGTGGCCCTTGTGGCTAAAGGGATCAGGGGGTATGGAGAGAAGGCAGGTACGGGATATTGAGTTGGATGATCAGCCATGATCATATTGAATGGCGGTGCAGGCTCGAAGGGCCGAATGGCCTACTCCTGCACCTATTGTCTATGTTTCTAAATCTCCCAAGATTTCAATTCCTGCCCTTTCCCATTGTATAAATGCTTTATCTATAATTGAAGGTTTAAACGAAGGGTTTTTACCGATAGGAGATAGGAGAGATACATTTCTTCATTTTAAGTTGTATTTTATTTGTTTCCAAATTCTAATTGTACTGTGTATAATTGGATTTTTGTTGTAATTTGAACTATTCAACGTCATTGCTGAAAGAAGGATCGCTCCAATATTGCAAGGGGAGCAGTCCTCTTTGAATAAATAAACTGATAGAAACATAGACAATAGGTGCAGGAGTAGAGGCCATTCGGCCCTTCGAGCCTGCACCGCCATTCAATGTGATCATGGCTGATCATCCAACTCAGTATCCCGTGCCTGCCTTCTCTCCATACCCCCTGATCCCTTTAGCCACAAGGGCCACATCTAACTCCCTCTTAAATATAGCCAATGAACTGGCCTCAACTACCTTCTGTGGCAGAGAATTCCACAGATTCACCACTCTCTGTGTGTGAAAAATAATTTCCTCATCTCGGTCCTAAAGGACTTTCCCCCCCTTATCCTTAAACATGGTAGGCATTGACTACAGAACAGATCAGTGTGTCCACATACCATTATATACATATATATGTACACACATGTATAAATAAATTGATAAAACCATGATCAGAATGAATGGCGGTGCTGGCTCGAAGGGGCTGAATGGCCTCCTCTCCTGCACCTGTTGTCTGTGTTTCTATGTTTAATGGGCCAAACGGCCCTCTCCTGAGCCCCAACACTCTCTGAACGCATTAGTTTTAACATTACTGTGACACATTCTCAGCCGCATTGAGACTGGAACCTCTGGTTGAAATCGCATTGCACACAGTGCAAACACGTTATGCTCTCACCAACTGGCGCGCAGTCCTGGTCCCACTTGTTAAAGCAGCAAAGATTGTTCAGTCCCTCTCAGACCCGGTCTCCTGCGTCTGTCCCTTGGCTCGGCTGCTCCTCAGGGCGTCACCGACTTTCAAAACTGCGAGAGTTTCCGTTGAGTAAGAGAGATGAAGTCACACTTCTGCTGTGAAGCACACACAGAGGAGCACACGCACACGCACACGCACACACACGCCTACTCACCCCCCCCCTCTGCCGCTTAACCTCCTGCATTCACCACCAACTCATTCCCAACCTGGGCAGCCCCACCTTCCCCGGAACATACCTGTGGATGAAATACACAGTCACGGGGAGAAATGCATTCACTTGGACCTGTTCACTGTGCAATGTTTCAGAGAGAGCGCCTCGCAGGCAATGAGCTGGAATGCTCTCAGCTCACTGCGCTGTAGTTCCTTCCTTCCTCTCTCTCTCTCTCTCTCTCTTTCACTCTATCTCTCTCTCTCCCCCCCTCCTCTCTATCTCTCTCTCCCCCCCTCCTCTCTCTCTTTTACACACTCACTCTCTCTCTCCCCCCTCCTCCCTCTCTCTCTCTCTCTCTCTTTCTCTCTTTACACACTCTCTCTCTCTACCCCCTCCTCTCCCCATCCTCTCTCTCTCTCTCTCTCTCTCTCTTCTTTCTCTCTTTTACACTCTCTCTCCCCCTCCTCTCCCCATCCTCTCTCTCTCTCTTTTCTCTCTTTCACACACTCTCTCTATCTTTCTTTCACTCTCTCTCTCTCCTCCTCCTCTCCCCATCCTCTCTCTCTCCCTCTTTCTCTTTCACTCTCTCTCTCTCCCTCTCCCTCTATCTCTCTTTCACACTCTCTCTCTCACCCCTCCTCTCTCTCTACTCTACCCCCTCTCTCACTCTCTCTCTCTCTTTCTCTCTTTTACACACTCTCTCTCTCTCCCCCTCTCTCTCTCTCTCTCTCTCTTTTTACACTCTCTCTCTCTCCCCCTCCTCTCTCTCTCTCTCTCTTTTACACACTCTCTCTCCCCCTCCCCCTCTCTCTCTCTCTCTCTTTCACACACCCTCTCTCTCCCCCTCCTCTCTCTCCTCTCCCCCTTTCTTTCTCTCTCTCCCCCCCTCTTTCTCCACCCTCTCTATGGATGTACAGAAAACGTTATTATTTCTTCTATGTAAAGCATTTTGGTTTCAAAGCGAGTTGATTTAAAACGTGATATATAAATAAAATTTACTTTACTTACTCTCCCTTTCTCTCTCTCTCTCCCCTCCTCTCTCCCACTCCTCTCTCTCTCTCCCCCCTCCTCACTCTCCCCCTCCCCTCTCTCTCCCTACCCCCCCTCCTCCTCTCTCCCTTTTACACTCCCTCTCTCTTCCCCTCCCTCAACCCTCCTCACTCTCCCCCCCTCTCTCTCCCCTCCTTCTCTGCCCCCTCCTCTCTCTCCCCCCTCCTCTCTCTCCCCCTTCCTCTCTCTCCCCCCCTCTCTCTCTCCCCTCCTCTCTCTCCCCCATCCTCTCTCCCCCCTCTCCATTCTCCCCCCCCTCTCTCTCTCCCTCCCCTTTTTCTCCCCCCCCTCCCTCGCCCCCCCATCTTTTTTCTTTCCCAAGGACTTTATTCATCAAATATGCTCAGCACATCACACCAAAAACACATTCAGAAGTTATAATACATCAAGCAATCGTTATAATAGAACGATGCAGTCATTATTTACAATGCTCCCGACCCCACGCAGTGAACAGCCCTCACGGAAGGCCTCCAGAGTTCTCCCCCCTCTCTCTCCCCCTCCTCTCTCTCCCCCTCCTCTCTCCCCCCCTCTCTCTCTCCCCCTCCTCTCTCTCCCCCTCCTCTCTCCCCCCCCTCCTCTCTCCCCCTCCTCTCTCCCCCTCCTCTCTCCCCCCCTCTCTCTCTCTCTCCCCCTCTCTCTCTCTCTCCCCTCCTCTCTCTCCCCCTCCTCTCTCTCCCCCTCCTCTCTCCCCTTCCTCTCTCCCCCTCCTCTCTCTCCTCCCCTCCTCTCTCTCCCCCTCCTCTCTCTCCTCCCCCCTCCTCTCTCCCCCCTCCTCTCTCTCCCCCTCCTCTCTCCCCCCCCTCCTCTCTCTCCCCCTCTCCTCTCTCAACCCCCCTCTCTCTCTCCCCTCCTCTCTCCCCCCCTCCTCTCTCTCCCCACTCCTCTCTCTCCCCCCCCTCTCTCTCTCTCTCTCCCCCCCCTCTCTCCTCCCCCCTCCTCTCTCTCCCCCCCCCCTCTCCCCCCTCCTCTCTCTCCCCCCCCCTCTCTCCCCCCTCCTCTCTCCATTCTCTCGCCTTCCCCTCTCTCTCCCCCTCCTCCTCTCTCCCTCTCTCCACTCTCTCCCCCTTCCTCTCCCCCTCCTCTCTCTCCCCCTCTCTCTCTCCTCCCCTCCTCTCTCCCCCCTCCTCTCTCCACTCTCTCTCCCCTTCCTCTCTCCCCCTCTCCTCTCTCTTTTCCCCTCTCACTTCCCCTTTTGCCCTTTCGCCGATGGCCACTGAAATGTCCCCCTAATTTGGTCGCCCAGTTCAAACTACAAACTCTCAAAGCAAATTTGTTTGGGGAGAAGCATTGCGGAGGAATGCAGTGTAGGTTGGGACTTGTGAAGTGGATCGCCTCGTCCGGGCACGCACTGAGGGGTTGTGAAGAATTCCGCTTACCCTAATGTTAGCGGCCGTGTGGCGTGTAAGCTCAGGTCTACGATTTAACCACCACTGGCAGCTTGTGTGGACTGTGCATGTCTTTGACAGCCTGTTGCAATGTGCTTACTGAGGGAGGGAGGGCAACGGAAGTCGAAACGAGGAACTACAGATGCTTGTTACGCCATAGGACACAAATCGCTTGGGTTGCCTGAGTGGGTCAGGCAGCATCTCTGGAGAAAGTGCAGGAAGGAACTGCAGACGCTGGTTTAAATCGAAGATAGACACAAAATGCTGGAGTAATTAGAAGATTGAGGGGGGATCTTATAGAAACTTACAACATTCTTAAGGGGTTGGACAGGCTGGATGCAGGAAGATTGTTCCCGATGTTGGGGAAGTCCAGAACAAGGGGTCACACAGTTTAAGGATAAGGGGGAAGTCTTTTAGGACCGAAATGAGAATATTTGTTTTCACACAGAGAGTGGTGAATCTGTGGAATTCTCTGCCACAGAAAGTAGTTGAGGCCAGTTCATTGGCTATATTTAAGAGGGAGTTAGATGTGGCCCTTGTGGCTAAAGGGATCAGGGGGTATGGAGAGAAGGCAGGTACGGGATACTGAGTTGGATGATCAGCCATGATGCAGTGCAGGCTCGAAGGGCCGAATGGCCTACTCCTGCACCTATTTTCTATGTTTCTATGATCATATTGAATGGCGGTGCAGGCTCGAAGGGCCGAATGGCCTACTCCTGCACCTATTTTCTATGTTTCTATGTTTCTATGTTTCTATGTTTCTATAGACACAAAGTGCTGGAGTAACTCAACGGAGAGAGGGAATGGGTGATGTTTCAAGTCTGAAGAAGGGTCTCGACCCCAAAAGGCACCCATTCCTTTTCTCCAGAGGTGTGCCTGTCCCGCTGAGTGACTCCAGCGTTTCGCGTCTACCATCTCTGGAGAACTGATCAGTCTGAAGGATGGACCCTACCCAAAACAGAGTTATGCAGCGTGGAAACAGGCCCTCAATGACCAACAGGTCCCATCCACACCCGTCCCACCTGCCTGCATTTGGCCCAACCACGCAAAACCTCTCCAATCCATACTCTAGTACCTTTGGTTCACACTGCCACCCAGCTTTGTGTCATATGCAAATTTGCTAATCCACATCCTTCATCCATATCATTGATGTATATTGTAAATAGCCAGCACCGAGCCTTGCGGCACCCCACTAGTCACTGCCTGCCATTCCGAAAGGGACCCATTAATCCCCACTCTCTGTGTCCTGTCTGCCAACCAATTTTCTATCCGTGTCAGCAATCCACCCCCAATGTCATGTGCCCTAATTTTGCCCTATAATCTCTGTGGGACCTTATCAAATGCTTTCTGAAAGTCCAGGTACACTGCATCCACTGGCTCTCCCTTGTCCATTTTCCTAGTTACATCTTCAAAAAGTTCCAGAAGATTGGTCAAGCATGATTTCCCCTTCGTAAATCCATTTTGCCTCGGACCGATCCTGTTACTGCTATCCAAATGTGCGACTAATTCATCTTTTATAATTGACTCCAGCATCTTCCCCACCACCGATGTCAGGCTAACTGGTCTATAATTCCCAGTTTTCTCTCTCCCGCCTCTCTTAAAAAGTGGGATAACATTAGTCTAACTGCTTCTTAAACATTGCAACAGTCCCTGCCTCAACTACCTCCTCCGGCAACTTGTTCCATACACCCACCACCCTTTGTGTGGAAAAAGTTACCCCTCAGATTCATAGAAACGTAGAAAATACGTGCAGGAGTAGGCCATTCGGCCCTTCGAGCCTGCACCGCCATTCAATATGATCATGGCTGATCATCCAACTCAGTATCCCGTACCTGCCTTCTCTCCATACCCTCTGATCCCTTTAGCCACAAGGGCCACATCCAACTCCCTCTTAAATATAGCCAATGAACTGGCCTCAACTACCTTCTGTGGCAGAGAATTCCACAGATTCACCACTCTCTGTGTGAAAAATGATTTCCTCATCTCGGTCCTAAAAGACTTCCCCCTTATCCTTAAACTGTGACCCCTTGTCCTGGACTTCCCCAACATCGGGAACAATCTTCCTGCATCTAGCCTGTCCAACCCCTTAAGAATTTTGTAAGCCTCTATAAGATCCCCCCTCAATCTCCTAAATTCCAGCGAGTACAAGCCAAGTCTATTCAGTCTTTCTTCATATGGAAGTCCTGCCATCCCAGGAATCAGTCTGGTGAACCTTCTCTGTACTCCCTCTATGGCAAGAATGTCTTTCCTCAGATTAGGAGACCAAAAACTGTACGCAATACTCCAGGTGTGGCCTCACCAATGTACAACTGCAGTAGAGCCTCCTTGCTCTTGTACTCAAATCCTTTTGCTATGAATGCCAACATACCTATAAATCTTTCCCCCTTTACCTTAAACCTATGTCCTCTGGTTCTTCATTCCTCTACCCTGGGCAGGAGACTCCGCATCTACCGAATCTATTTGTCTGATGATTTTAATACACCACAGTTCTCCACAGATGCTGCCTGACCGGCTGAGTTACTCCAGCCACTTTGTAATCTTCACTGGAACGCAGAGAATTGTGGACGCAGCCCAGAGCGTCACACAAACCAACCTCACCCTGCCATTGACTCCATCTACACCTCACGCTGCCTCGGCAAGGCCAGCAGCATAATCAAGGACCAGTCTCACCCCCGGTCACCCCCTCTTCTCCCCACTCCCCCATCGGGCAAGAGGTACAGAAGTGTGAAAACCAACGCGCACGCACACACCTCCAGATTCAAGGGACAGTTTTTCCCCAAGCTGTTATGAAGCAACTGATATCCTATCAACTTATCCTATCCCCAACTACAGAGCAGTTCTGAGCCTACTATCTCATTGGAGACCCTGGTTAGATCGTAATCAAGCACTAATCTTTCTGCTCGCTGGTTAGCACGTTTTTCACCGCACCTCGGTGCACGTGACAATAAACTAAGCTAAAAGGAGTTACAAGGTTGTTAAGCTGGCTTCAAAGGCGGGTGGGTTGTTGATAGAATCACGCAGATAATACCAAGACACCAGATGAGGCTACGACACCGTACACTGCACATCATGCTCTGATTGAGAGCATTTCCTCCTCTTCTGTGACGCCGATCTCTCAAAATAAAACTCGAGGGGGTGACTGTTCACTTCCTCCTGCGGTTGCAACATTTTTAGTGGCTGAATAAGGGCAGAAGGACATGAGGATTTGAATGGAATGCACATGCTGGGAATCTGGAGCGAAAGACAAAACTCAACTGCTGGAGTGACTCAGCAGGTCAGGCGGAATCTGCGGGAGGGAAAATGGACAGTCGACGTTTCGGATCGGGACTGATGGGAAGTGTGTTAGAAAAAGACACATAGAAACATAGAAATTAGGTGCAGGAGCAGGCCATTCGGCCCTTCGAGCCAGCACCGCCATTCAATATGATCATGGCTGATCATCCAACTCAGTATCCCGTACCTGCCTTCTCTCCATACCCCCTGATCCCTTCAGCCACAAGGGCCACATCCAACTCCCTCTTAAATATGGCCAACGAACTGGCCTCAACTACCTTCTGTGGCAGAGAATTCCACAGATTCACCGCTCTCTGTGTGAAAAATGTTTTTCTCATCTCGGTCCTAAAAGACTTCCCCCTTATCCTTAAACTGTGTGACCCCCTTGTCCTGGACTTCCCCAACATCGGGAACAATCTTCCTGCATCTAGCCTGTCCAACCCCTTAAGAAATTTGTAAGTCTCTATGAGATCTCCCCTCAATCTCCTAAATTCCAAGTGAGTACACAGAGTGCTGGAGTAATTCAGCGGGTCAGGCAACACGCTTGGAGAACTTGGAGAGGTGACATTTTGGCCCGGAGGTGGTGGTGGTGGCGTTGCCTGGCAGCTGCGGCTAGCCCGCAGTCTGTCTGTTTTTTCGTTTACGTTTGTTGTTTTATTTTGTCTGTTTCAGTTAAAGTTAGTTAGATTTAGTTTATTAGGTTGTGTACGTGCGTGTGGAGGGGCGGGGGAGGGGGGGGGGGATGGGAGAAAGAGGGTTTTAGTCTCTCCCTTCGGGGGGCATGCGAGTTTTTCTTGCCGTGTCCCCCCCCCCCCATCTCCGTCTGCGCTGGGGCCTAATGGCGGAGCTGGCGGCCTCGGGGCTGAGGCAGCGTTTCGGCGGCCCGACTCGGAGCTGTGGCGGCGATCTGGCGTTCCGGCCTGGATCGCCTCAGCACAGAGGGAGAGCAAGGAGGGAAGAGACAAAGACCTTAAGACTTTTGCCTTCCATCACAGTGAGGAGGTGCCTGGTGAACTCACTGTGGTGGGTGTTAAATTTGTGTTTATTTTGTGTGTTTTTTGTTATTTTTATTAAATGTATGACTGCAAGGCAACGAAATTTCATTCAGACCTTTTGGTCAATAAAGGATACTTTGACTTTTTGATATCTTTGCTGCCCGACCCGCTGACTTTATGTTCAATTGTGTATTACCCAATATTCGCAGTTCTTAGTTTCTACCAGAAAGCGAGCTCTTGCCACGCCCTTTCCCCACACCTAACTTTACCGGCTATCTCTGCTATACTCAGGAGGGCATGATGGCGCAGAGGTAATTCTGCCTTGCAGCGCCAGACACCTGGGTTCGACCGCTGGGTGCAGTCCGTATGGAGTTTGTACATTCTCCCTGTGACCTCGTGGGTTTTCTCCGGGTACTCCGGTTTCCTCCCACAATTGAAATTGTGGGTTAATTCTCCCTAGCTTGCAGGATAGTGCTAGTAGGGGAGGTCATTTTTAGACTGAGGTGAGAAAAAACTTTTTCACACAGAGGTCAGTGGAGGCCAAGTCACTGGACGGATTTAAGAGAGCGTTAGATAGAACTCTAGGGGCTAGTGGAGTCAAGGGGTACGGGGAGAAGGCAGGCACGGGTTATTGATAGGGGACGATCAGCCATGATCACAATGAATGGCGGTGCTGGCTCGAAGGGCCGAATGGCCTCCTCCTGCACCCATTGTCTATGTTTCTATGTATGTTTGCGGGGGATCGTTGGTCAGCACAGACTCTCACCATTTGACAAATTTAATAATGACCTTTTCTTTTCATGTGTCTGAACAGTAACGCTTTCTTCTCCATATTAATATTCATCCCTATATTTTTTTAAAAACTTGAACAAATCATTTTCCCAACTCGTTTTCTAAGCCCCTATCTTTTTTCCTTCCAGCTCACGGTCAAACCGTTCACAAGTCAAGCGTATTTGACCATAGATAGTAGGTGCAGGAGTAGAGGCCATTCAGCCCTTCGAGCCAGCACCGCCATTCACTGTGATCACGGCTGATCATCCCCAATCAGTACCCCGTTCCTGCCTTCGCCCCATATCCCCTGACTCCGCTATCTTTAAGATTTGCATGTGCATTGCCGACTTACTGTAAATGCTACATCCAGCAGGCTGAGGTTTTCAACTTCTGTTCCTGCTGCAATGTTTTCCCCATTATCAGTGATATTTTTGAGACGTCGTTTCCCCACAGCTGGCCCGAGGAAAAAAGTGTCTCGTCTGCCGCTCCCCGTAATTTTTTCTGCAATTCATGTTTGAGCGGGAGGGCCAAGGACAGTGTTGCAGTGGCTGCAGTTACGACCCTATGTGGAGACAGGCACAGCGATAGAGTTGCTGCCTCCCAGCGCTAGAGACCGGGGTGGAAGATTGCAACCTTCACGTGGTCCGCCCTGTTGTTTCGACTAATGCAATCAACTCGCGTGCACAAACGGGAGATCAAATAGAACAAGTTGTCCGACAACTTTAGGCTGTGCACGCCACACGAAAGAAGAAGCACCAGAGACCCAGGTTCGATGTCGTCCGTATGGAGCTTTCGCATTCTCCTTGCGGCCTGCAAGGGTTTTCTCCGGCTGCTCTGTTTTCCTCCCACACTTTTAAGACCTAGTTTGGTAGGTCAATTGGCTTTGGTGAAAATTGTCCCTAGAGTGGAGGGTAGTGTTAATGTAAAGCAGGGTGTCTTCCAAACTAGTATCCCGTACCTACCCACACAGAGAGTGGTGAATCTGTGGAATTCTCTACCACAGAAGGTAGTTGAGGCTAGTTCATTGGCTATATTTAAGAGGGAGTTAGATGTGGGCCTTGTGGCTAAGGGGATCAGGGGCTATGGGGAGAAGGCAGGTACGGGATACTGAGTTGGATGATCAGCCATGATCATATTGAATGGCAGTGCAGGCTCGAAGGGCCGAATGGCCTCCTCCTGCACCTAATTTCTATGTTTCTAACCAGTCTTAACCAAAACGACACCCATTCCTTCACTCCATAGATGCTGCCTGTCCTGGTGAGTTACTCCAGCTGCACTGAAGTAACTGGTGTGGTTAAGTTTTATGATCAATAGTGACCTCCAATGGAAGATTGTAGTAGTGTTTCAAAGGTTTTATATAACAAGTGTCTCCCAGTGTGAAGGGTCTGAAGACCCTATTCCTTTTCTCCAGAGATGCTGCCTGACCTGCCAAGTTTTTATGCCGTTTCAAGCTTTTTATGCCCGTCTTTGTTTCTCCTGTGGAATGTGTACTTTGCTTGGTCATTAAGATATCTGCCGTTTCTCAAAATTACTTTTAATGTGTTATCCAAGAGCAGTTTTCCCAACGAGATGCAAGTTCTATCTGACAGATTTGGGTGATTTTGTGTTCTTAAAAAAAAAAATAGCAGTCTATTGCTGTACATATAATTCTTCCAAATGCTTTTGAAAACAAGGATTGCAATATTCAGACAAAATACATATAAACTTTTCTCAAATTTTTAGAGGAAATAGTTTGAGGTTTATCATATAATTCCCAATTTTAAACAAGTTGGACAAATTCAATCAAAATTTTACATTCTAATGGTCTTGTTTTGAGATACAGTGTAAACAGCCCTCGCTAAGTCTGAACCGAACAGCAATGATCTTGCACACTAGAATTTTCTTACAAACCAGGGACAATTTACAATTGTTTTACAGAAGCCAATTGACCTACAAACCTGCATGTCTTTGGAGTGTGGGAGGAAACCAGAGCACTTGGAGGAACCCGCACGGTCACAGGGAGAATGTATAAATTCCATACGGACAGCACCCATAGTCAGGATCGAACCAGTCTCTGATGCTGTGAGACAGCAACTCTACCACTGCACCACCCCTTGTTCTTTCAGGCTTACATTGGTCCCGCGTCCCAGCCAAACCTGGTACTAGAGTCAGACACCGAGTCATTTGAAGAAAATCAGTAAACAATTTCAAACTTTCTGATGACCAGAGCATCTTTTGAGACAAGCGGGCTTGTAGATTTAACAGCATCATCTTCAGTATGGACATTGTGGGCCAAAAAGCTGTTTCTGTGCTGTAGTGTATCAATGTTCTATGTTCAAATAATGAATAATCATAGAAATATTAGTATAGCACAGAAACAGGCCCTTCAGCCCACCTCCACATCAGCCATCAAGTATCTACGGTCACCCAGCATTTGATCCATAATCTTTTATCTTTGGCGATTCAAGTGCGTAACACGCGACACTCACATGCCTGCTTTGAAAGTGATCATCTGAATAACATGGTCTGCCCATCAGACACCAAAGTATAATTAGAGCCTTGACGTCCAGGTTATTATCCTTGGAGGAGATATGAGACGTTGGGTTGATTTAATCTGTTGATTTTGTTTGGAGATGGTGGAACTACTCGAGTTGCGCTAGAATGTGGATTCCGAAAATGGTTAGAGATAAAGCCCTGTCCCACTGTACGAGTTAATTCAAGAGCTCTCCTGAGTTTAAAAAAACAAACTCGTGGTAAGCACGTAGAATAAATATAGCGGGTACGTCGGAGCTCGGGGACGTCTCTTAGCGGCTTGTAACGCTAATGGCAGGTAGTCGGCAAGCGCGGTAAGCACAGGAAGACTCGTGAAGATTTTTCAACATGTTAAACAATGTCCACAAGAGCCCCGAGTACCGACGAGCGGGCATTACCGTAAATATCCGAGTTCGAATCAGGGGAAACTCGGGAGAGCTCTTTGAATGAACTCGTACAGTGGGACAGGGCTTATAGACAGTTAGAGATTACCACTGCTCATTAGAGGATGAATTTTGTGCTCGGTTTAAGACTTAACCTACAAATGCTTCTTCTCTCTCAGATGGTCAGATGTCCTAGCATCACCAGATCTATCTTCCACAAGCAATGGCTTCAAGAAACTTCTTCAAAAAAAGTTAAATGGACTGAAAATACTCCTCCCCCTTAATTGTTAATCAAGAGGGGAAGCATTGTTTAAGGCAGATTGTGGTCTGAACTGCCAGTTTAACAGCAGAAGAAATGAATAAAGAAAGACTGGAAATATGGTCGGGTACAATGCTTTATTGCAACTCTGTGCATGCGAGAAACTGCGAAACCTCTGAAAACCAACATCTCTGCAAGTTGACAGCAGAGATGCACATTTCACAGTCACCTTACAAATGAAAAAGGAATTAAAATTACAAGTGCACAAGCCATTTTTTGTTAAATATCAAGATAGCACTAAATATCAGATCTCATTAAATAATTTGATGGTACAAGATGAGATGCTGTAGTTTCTTTTGGCTGTTTAGTTTTTTATCATGGTCTTCCCCTACCCACCCCACCATCAACTCCAAAATTCCTGGAGGCCATGTTCCTGAGGAACCGTCTTGGCAATATCTAGATAGTCATCACCGGATTGCAATGAGACCAACATCAATGAGTTTTTGAATCTTCTGGGCTATAACAGGATTCTTCAAATGGCTGGGGAAAATAGAAAGGAGAACATTTGTAGTGGGTACAATAGGCGAGTAATAAGCAGACTTGAGGCACAAGGAACGGCAGATACTGGTTTACAAAAAAAAGTGCTGGAGTAACTCAGGTCAGGCAGCATCTCTGACGACATGGGAAGGTGACATTTCAGATTGAGACGCGATCTGAAACCATGCATGCCTCCCGAGATGCTGCCTGACCAGCTGAGATACTCCAGCACTTTGTATTCAATATCTTTCTTTCCACATTAAAGATTACAACACCATTATAAAATCGATCTAAATGAAATAATTCAGCACTTTAGAATAGTTAGTAATTAAATGAAGCATAAGAGGCCTCAAACTCATCCAGGAAATTGAAAAGATGACATGGATATGCAGGGAATGGATTATGGATCATGTATTAGCAGGCAGATGAGGGCAGATGAGAGCAGTTTTTTCTCAGCACTATGGTCAGCACGGATATTGTGAGCTGAAGGGCCTGATCCTGCATTGTATTGTTCTATGTACATAATGTTTAGGACAAAGACCCATCATTTATTTTTTAAAGAAGGAACTGCAGATGCTGGAGAATCGAGGGTACACAAAAAGCTGGAGAAACTCAGCGGGTGCAGCAGCATCTAAGGAGCGAAGGAGATAGGCGGCGTTTCGGGTCGAGACCCTTCTTCAGACTGAAGAAGGGTCTCGACCCGAAACGCCGCCTATCTCCTTCGCTCCTTAGATGCTGCTGCACCCGCTGAGTTTCTCCAGCTTTTTGTGTCCCCATCATTTATTTATTTGCCTCTGTACTCCACAATTTGAAATTTGTAATACAAAAAAATCACGTGGTTAAAGTGCATATTGTCAGATTTTAAATAAAGGCCATTTTTATACATTTTGGTTTCACCATGTGGGAATTACAGCAATGTATATACATAGTTCCCCCCATTTCAGGGCACCATAATGTTTGGGACACAGCAATGTCATGTAAATGAAAGTAGTCATGTTCAGTATTTTGTTGCACATCCCTTGCATGCAATGACCAGTGCTCTCTTTCTTCTTAATGATGTTCCAAACAATTGATTTTGATAAGCCCAAGGTTTGGCTGATGTCTCTAATACTTTTATTCCTGTTTCTCAGTCTCATAATGGCTTCTTTGACTTTCATTGGGCACAACTTTGGTCCTCATGTTGATAAACAGCAATAAAAGTTTCCAAAGGTGATGGAAAGACTGGAGGAAAGACTAGGTGCTGAGAGCTCTCTTATACCTGCATGAAAGAGGCAATTAAACACACCTGAGCAATTACAAATACCTGTGAAGCCATGTGAAGCCTGAAATGTATAAACACCGCTGTAATTTTTACACGGTGAAACCAAAATGTATAAAAAGACCTTTATTAAAATCCGACAAAGTGCACATTAACCACATGTGTTTTTTTCTATTACAAATCTCAAATTGCGGAGTACAGAGGGTAATAAATAAATGATGGGTCTTTGACCCACACATTATCGAGGGCACCGTACATTAATGCACAACTTACTCGCTTAATGCCTGTGGGTCTTTCTGCATTTGCTCCAAGATCAGTCTCATTGCAGGGTCACTCATGATCTGCTGCACCTCGGGGTCACCCATAGCACGCCGTTTTACTTCCTCTGGAGTATCATTTCGGTTGTACTGTATCATAAGGCAACGCTGGTAACCTTCGGAAGCTTCCTGTGGAAGTGGCAAACAAGATATTCTGTTAGGTCATCTTATCAACAGTAACCGCTACCCATCACATTCTCTGGGAAATTCAGTACAGCACCAGCACTGATTTTTCATCCCTTGGTTTCAGAACCCAGCTCGATTATTAGGTCATACCGTGCCCTCCATAATGTTTGGGACCAAGACCCATCATTTATTTATTTACCTCCGTACTCCACAATTTGAGATTTTAAGAAGTACTTAAATGAGCAACCACAGTTCTGGGAAAAGGTCTTGTGGACAGATGAGACAAAGATTAACATATCAGAGCGATGGCAAAAGCAAAGTATGGAGGAGAGAAGGAACTGCCCAAGATCCAAATCATACCACCTCCTCTGTGAAACACAGTTATGGCCTGGGCATGTACAGCTGCTGAAGGTACTGGCTCACTTATCTTCATTGATGACACGACTGCTGATGGTAGTAGCATAATTAATTTTGAAGTGTATAGATATATCCTATCTGCTCAAGTTCAAACAAATGCCTCAAAACTTATTGGCTGGCGGTTCATTCTACAGCAAGACATTGATCCCAAACATACTGCTAAACCAACAAAGGAGTTTTTCCAAAGCTAAAAAATTGTCAATTCTTGAGTGGCCAAGTCAATCACCCGATCTAAACTCAATTGAGCATGCCCTTTATATGCTGAAATGAAAACTGAAGGGGACTAGCCCCGCAAAACAAGCATAAGCTAAAGGTGGCTGCAATATAGGCCTGGCAGAGCATCACCAGAGAAGACACCCAGCAACTGGTGATGTCCATGAATCGCAGACTTCAAGCAGTCATTGCATGCAAAGGATATGCAAAAAAAAAAAAAAACTAAACATGACTACTTTCATTTACATTACGTTGCTGTGTCCCAAACATTATGGTGCCCTGAAATTGGGGGGACGGGACGGGGGGGGGCTGTATAAACACTGCTGTAATTTCTACATGGTGAAACCAGCATGTATAAAAATGGCCTTTATTAAAATCTGACAATGTGCACTTAACCACGTGATTTATTTCTATTACAAATCTCAAATTGTGGAGTGTACAGAGGCAAATAAATAAATGATGGGTCTTTGTCTCAAACGTTATGGAGGGCACAGTAAGTGATAAGAGCAGATTTAGGCCATTCAGCCCATCAAGTCTACCCCGCCATTCATCCAAGGCTGATCTATCTCTCCCTCCTAACCCCATTCTGCTGCCTTCTTCCCATAACCCCCAACACCCGCACTAATCGAGAATCTCTCTGCCTTAAAAATATCCATTGACTTGGCCTCCACAGCCGTCCGTGGCAAAGAATTCCACAATTCGCCACCTTCTGACTAAATAAAATCCTCATCTCCTTCTTAAAGGAATGTCCTTTAATTCTGAGGCCAAGACCTCTAGTCCTAGACTCTCCCACTAGTGGAAACATCTTCTCTACATCCACTCTACCCAAGCCTTTCGCCATCCAGTAGGTTTCAATTAGGTCCCCCCCTCATCCTTCCAAACCCTAGCGAGTACAGGCCCAGTGCCATCAAAAGCTCATCATATGTATCCGTTTGGCTGGACCAACAGAGGTCACGGCTTCAAAGAGTAGTTGAACAGTACTATAACAGATAGCCTAGGCTGCTGTGGGAGCAGAGATAGCAGCCGCAAAGTCAACCTGATAACGGATCCATCATCTCCAGCCGGAAGTCCTGAAGGACAAATTCAATCTGCCACAGGAGCTCTGATGAGGAAGAGATCAGCATGTTACCCGGCCTAGGCACATTTTCCATGTGTGCTTTGATAATTTTGTCTGGATTAAAGGTGACATACCATCAGTTACCCGGAAAAATAAATAAATCAGTGGTGGCCCTGCATATCGGTGGCATGTAAAGTTTGCACTCTATATTGGCAATTTCAAACTCCACTCATATCTGGAAAATGGATTTTTGAAAGTCTCAAACGCTCACAATATTACACCTGCCCATACATTGCAGCACCTCCCGCCTCTCAAAATGTAGATTTTAACTAGTTCACTCACTTCGCAATCAGGTTTGCTCTTATTTTGAGAAATCCAGTGAACGTCTCGCATAAGTTCTTCCCTCCCCAGAATAGTCAAAGCTGTCTTGGTACCCAAAGCTGAGGAGGTCTCTCACTACATGAACACAGCCAGAGAAGAGGAAGTATGGATATTTTAGCCGTACCTTGGAGTTAGGATCCAGTTGAAGCGCTTTCTGGTAAACATCCACAGCTTTGGAGAAATCCTTCAAGGCCTCCAGGGCTGCACCTTTCCTTGTGTAGCCCTTGACTACAAAAAACAAGCGTGATCAAAAATAAAACTCACTTGTAATACTCAATGCCATTAAAAGCAGTCATCTTTTCAGTCAGAACACATCATTTTGTTATCCCCTTTCATTCTTTGAACACAAATTAAAAGCATGTGGAAACCCCATTCTTGCACCAGAATTCTGACCAACTCTTCTGCTTGCTCAGCGTAGCTTACGTTAAATATTATATAGGTCAGTGTCGTATTAATCTTGTTTCAAAGATAACCCACTCACTCGAGTAGGTTCTGCTCATCACTCAATACCAGTACCAAATATATTACATATTCCCCATAGCAATATATACAAGTATATAAATGGGTCTAGATAAACTGTACTTGCAAGGATCATGGACACCTATGTGGCACTTCCACACCAATTAGATAGTGTATAATTCTATACTGTAGTGGAAACATGGAAGAGCATTCAATATAGTCCAAACCATTCTGCTGAGGCGATCATTACATTAATGGCAGAGGGTTTAAAATACTTCAGCTACTGAGGAGTGGCAAATAAGCAAACTCTGCTCTTGCACATATATGTCAGGGTAGTTGGGGCCACAGTTTATGAACAAAGGTTGGAGGTACTCTCAGGCAGAAGGTACTGGAGCATCAGCTTCTATACCACCAGACACTCAAATAGCTTCCCCCCCCCCTCCCCCCCAAGCAATCAGGTTGCTGAACCAACCAGCCCTGAAACTCACCTGAACTGGACTGCCTATAATTTAATGTTTAAGAAGGAACTGTAGATGCTGGAAAATCGTAGGTAGACAAAAATTGATAATTTAACATTAAATTTGCTGTACGGAATCCTCCAACACATGATTTTCACACAGGATTGTACCATGTATGGAACTGGCGTGACAATAAACCCCTTGAATCTTGAAAGTGACTTTGAATTGGAGAGGCTTGTTGCGCAGGTAAATTTAACAACCACCAAAAGACAAAGTGCTGGAGTTACTCAGCGGGTCAGGCAGCATCTCTGGGGAACTTGGATAGGTGATGTTTCAGGTCTGGAACCTTCTACAAACTGATTATTTGGGGGGGAGAAGAAAGCTGGAAGCGAAGAGAAGCAGGACAAAGTGTGGACACAGGTGATGGTTGGAACAAAGGCTAGCAACAACCTGCATCACCATTCCCTTGCAAGGAAACAGGACAACGATCCCAGAACAAAACTGCTACTCACGGAACGTGGGATCGAGATGGATACAGTCCTCACAATCCTGTCGAGACAGAAGTGAAATGATTTGATATTGTAATCTGCACACTAACACAGGTGGAATTAAATTCCAAGTAAATGTAATTTATTCACTTCCATTGATTGAGCAATACGAATTACTTAAAATTCCACAAGTGCATTTTTTCTAACCATTAAAACAAAAAGGAAGCTTTGTTTTATGATTACAATGACATACGGAAAGAGGATTTCTGCACTATTCCCTGTGGTTGTGTTTGGTTACAACTTGTCTCACAAGATCAACTGCAACCAACACAAATTTAGCTGTGGTTAAGGAATTGTTCCCATGGCTAAATGGTATTTATTGATCAAAAATTGCAACATTGGAAGTGCCTACATGACGAATTCTCAGTCCAATTGCAAACACCCACCAATATCCACCCTTCATTGGTGTCCAATAAGGCAGAAAGCAGCAGCATGTGAGGCAGTCCCATTAAGACAGAAAATCAATCATACTGTCAAAGTTGATTACAACTTTACAGCAAGCAATCGTAAGCCAGTGGGGGGTGAAATCCCTCAAGTGTAGGGTGCTGTTTTCTTCCAATAAAGGATCAACTTTAAAAACAGCTGTTTCTTTTCCTCTATTCTTCTGTGACCTTGATATCAGTTTCCTGAAACTCACTCTCCAACTAGAAGAGTGGAACATTTAAGTGTTTGGTCTTTTAAAACATATACAACTGAGAAATTGAATACATCAGCTTTTCAGCACTACTTATTTAGGGTGGGTGTAGTAGGGTTGGTGTCCAGTCCAAAGACATTATTCCAAATTCACATGCATGCCTGTTCTTCAAAACGTAAATGGACAATTAAAAACTATGAATCCCTCATCCCCCATCTCAGATCTAACAGTAATCTGACGGCTTTTTCTCTTCTGCAATTCGCACCGACTCATTATGTGGAATCCACTGTAGAGAAACAAAGTACATCCCTAGACCTATTCTCACGGAACAAATGTTGCCTCATATTCCGATCACCTTTCCCATCCTGTTGCAGGTACTTCATTATGCACTCAGAATGGTACTTGAAAGGCTTCAAAATTATAAAATCAGCCATCATTGCAATGAAATTGCACTCCTGTGCAAAGAATATTTCCATAATGGCCTGCAATTAGGTATTTTATGAAGACCTCCTACATTCAAAACAGTTTCCTTGTTTCCAATTTAAAAATCCCCTTCACAACTAAAGATAAACCAAGTATTAAACCAAAACATGCCTAACCTTCATTATTCTGTTGCACAGCTAGTATTACTCTGAAGCATATTAGCAATCTACTAGTGGACAACTGCGGATAACCAAGGATAAGCATGTTTTAAAAAAAACATTACCTTTAGAGCTAGCTGGAATTCTAAGAGCTTGGTATAACAGGCAGCTCGGTTACTATAGAGTTTAGCATCACCAGGATTGCGTTTAATAGCTTCTGAGTAATGCTTCATAGCCTGTGGGTAATCACCTGTGAGAGAATCATTCACGTTAGATGCCGTATACACAGAAGCAAATGCACAAAATTCATTAGATCTTAAGAAAAACCTCAGGCTTAATATTGCTTAGGCAGCATCCATTTTCATGCACAGGTAGCAGCTAATAAATACCAAATAAAGAATGTGGAAACAAAGAACTGCGGATGCTGATTTATACCAAAGATAGACAAAGAGTGCTGGAGTAACTCAGCGGGTTAGGCAGCATCTCTGGAGAAAAAGAATGGGTAATGTTTCGGGTTGGGACCCTTCTTCACCCACATTTCAGGTTGGAGCTCTTCTTCAGATCATTTTACCATTACTAGCAAAAAGTTGTATCTGCTTTTCATCCCTTGCACTTAAGAATTTCAAGTGATTGGAGTGGAGATCTCATAGCCCTGGGGTTCACTGAACATATATTGCATGGAGTACCTCCTCATCTTCAATCTTGGCACGTTGCAGCCCAAGGGTCTTAATACCGAATTCAGCCATTTCAGACAGACAATTTTTCTAGTTTGTATCTGAAATTACTAGTTTTGATACAAGGCAAGTCTATATTGTTAAAGAAGGAACTGCAGATGCTGGAAAATCGAAGGCAGACAAAAATGCTGGAGAAACTGAGCGGGTGAGGCAGCATCCATGAAGCAAAGGAAATAGGCGACGTTTCGGGTCGAGACCCAAGGGTCTCGACCCGAAACGTCACCTATTTCCTTCGCTCCATAGATGCTGCCTCACCCAGAGTTTCTCCAGCATTTTTGTCTACAGTAGATATTGTTAACTCAGTTTTTTTCTCTCCAAGGATGCTGCCTGTTTTACACATTTCCAAAACTCAGTATTCTTGTTTGGTCACAGTATCCCTGCTTCCTGCAGGCAGGTGGGACTAGTGCAGGTGGGACAAGGTGGCCGGTGTGGGCAAGTTGTGCTGAAGGGCTCGTTTCCACGCTGCAAAACTATGCTCCACCTCATCACTCAAGTTCTTCCCCTTTCTTTACACGTCCTTCAGACATCAGTAATGATTAACAAGCTTTTATCACCCACGCAGATGGCATCAACACCATCTGAATTCTCAGTTCAGTTAATTGTCCTGTGTACCAAGGTACAGTTAAAACATTCCCTATGTTCTTTCACTCAACTTTTGCAATGAAAATCCATTGAAAGATTAACATTGCTCTGCTCACCAGATACTGCCTGACCTCTGAGTATTTAATGCAAACTGCTTTTGATCCAGATTTCCAGCAACTTCCTTTTTTTGCTTTTAGATCTGCTGCGTCTATTTCCCAGTTTCTTCACTCAAAATAAAACACTTAAGAAAACCAAGAATCTTTCAAAATGAAATCTAAGATTTTTTCATAATAACAAAGAGAGACTGCTTCCACTTGCAAAAACATGTTGACTACGCAGGGCAAGCCCAATTGGCAAGAAAGTGGCAAGTTGGAAACTTAAAAAAAAATCCCAGGGCATGTGATGATTTGGAAACTATCTGAAAAAGGGTGACAGAGCAATTGTCAATATTTATGATATCTGTATACTTTGAATAAGTTTGTAAGTCATGGGAACAGAATTAGGCCACTTAGCCGATTGAGTCTACTCTGGCATTCAATCATGGATATAACTTGACACACAATTGAAAATATATAGTTTAACTCTACAGATAAAGATCAAACGGGAATTAAATTAATTGGATGGTTCCATCAAACAGCTCCAGGTAATATCTGGTATGTTAGGCCAAATAGTCCTCCCTTAAGCCAAGATTACAAAACTGTGTTAATATCATTACATCCCCACCAACACAATGTCCATCTTCTGTGTAAACCATCTGCAGTTCCTTCCTACACAATGTACATAGACTTGACCCGGTATTCCAGTCCTAATTTAAACTGCTTCAACTAAAAAACAATTTTACTTTATTCTCAAGAGCTTGAATACATTTTTTTTTAAAACTCCACGTAAACATGACAGGCACATAAACCTTTATGTACCTGTTCAACTGACTTGATATTTGGAGCAACATGTTCTTCAGCAGCTCCCTCTAGCGTTAAAGAATCCCTACTATGCGATTACTGCAACAAAATTTCAATATGTTTTGCAGCAGAAATAAGGTAACTATTAAATAGTGGAATTAATTGCACTCTTTTTCATCTATTGTAACACCATCAGACCCCAAATTTTAACTTGACATTACCATTCTGGAAGAATTCATTGCCTTTGTTTTTCTCTTCCAGAGCAAGTTCTGGATTAATGTACGCTGCCCTCTCCTCATCCTTCAGGATCTTCTCAGCCTGAAAAACAACATGTTATTTTGTAAGTTAGAACCCTGAGCAAAAGGTAAGCAGGTACAGGTCAATGAAGGACTCTTGTAACTGAGGAGCAGGCATACCAAGTGCAACAGTGCACTGAAAGTGAGACTCTCCCCGGCAGCACAGTGGCACAGCTGAAGCTGCTGCCTTAGTGCCAGAGACCCCGCATTCAATCCTGGTCTTGGGTGTTAGTACGGAGTTTGTGCGTTTACTTTAGTACGTTAGTTATTTTAGAGTTCAAGCGTGGAAACAGGCCCTTCGGCCCATACTGACCAGTGATCCCCATACACTAGCACAATCCGACACAATATGGACAGTTTACAATTTACAGACCTGTAGGTTTTTGGTGTGTGGGAAGAAATCAGAGCAATAAGGGAAAACCAACGAGGTCATGGGGAGAATGTGCAAACTCTGAAAAACAGCATCCATAGTCAGGATCGAACCCAGGTCTCTGGCGCTGTAAGGCAGTAACACTACCGCCACCGTGCCACTTTCATCCCTTGGCCGTGTACGTTTCCTCCTACATGTCAAAGGTTTTGTGAGTTAATTGATCTCTAAATTGCTCCTGGTGTGTAGGGAGCAGATGGAAAAGTGGGAATAACATAGAGCTAGTGTGAGCGGGTAATCGATGGTTGGTGTGGATCTGCCTGCTGAAGTACCTGCTTCCACGCTGTATCTAAACTAAATCGATTTGGAATACCCTATTTCCCAGTTAAAAAGCCGAGGGATGAAGCAGTGAAAAGAAAAACCTCCAAGCCAAATCATGTAGCACAAAAAACAACTGATGTAGTATTGATTCCCACATTATCTTTTTAAAGCAGCCCAACTTCAACACAACAGTGAAGATAAGAACAAAACGCTTACTTGTTGACATTTCTTTATGACCTCAGGAGTTCTTTGCTCTGCGAGGGATTTGTTGTAGTAGTGAATGGCTTCTTTACATTTCTCTTGCTTAAAATAGGAGTTGCCAATTCGTGCATATGCTCTAAAAAGATGCAGGAGAATAAAATATTTTAATGGTTTACATTAAAAATTTAAAAATACTTGCATATTTGTTTGCATTTGCCACTATCAGCCCTTGCCAATACAAAAATCCAACCAATGTCAGTGTCTCCCCCATGTTAAGATCTCTAGAATTAAGGCCCTTGTTACATTTAATCAGTGACATTGGACAGGCCATATTGTTTGTATGGTGGACAATGAACTGTTAAAACCAACTGTACACAAAAATGCTGGAGAAACTCAGCGGGTGCAGCAGCAGCATCATCTATGGAGCAAAGGAAATAGGCAACGTTTCGGGGCGAAACCCTTCTTCAGACCAATTTCTTTATGACCTGCTTTATGGTTTTGACATAGTCAAAACAACTCTTATTCTGTTATGGGAAAAGATTTGTTAGGAGAGCAGAGGTGCTTAGTGCTCTCCAAATAAATATAACAGATTTCAAGAGAGTTAGAGTTAAATTTAGCTCCAAGGGCTAAAGGAATCAAGGGATATGGAGAAAAAGCACGAACAGGGTACTGATTTTAGATGATCAGCCATGATCACATTGAATGGCAGCGCTGGCTCGAAGGGCCAAATGGTCTACTCCTGCACCTATTTTTCTCTTTCTATGTAACATCTCCCTGACTCCAAAGACTCTTCCCAGAGTCCAAAAATTGACAAGCAGTCCAAGAGATACAGTGCCCTCCATAATGTTTGGGACAAAGACCCATCATTTATTTATTTGCCTCTGTACTCCACAATTTGAGATCTGTAATAGAAAAAAAATCACATGTGGTTAAAGTGCACATTGTCAGATTTTAATAAAGGCAATTTTTACACATCTTGGTTTCACCATGGAGAAATTACAGCAGTGTTTATACATAGTCCCCCATTTAGGGCACCATAATGTTTGGGACACAGCAATGTCATGTAAATGATAGTCATGTTTAGCATTTTGTTATATATCCTTTGCATGCAATTACTGCTTGAAGTCTGCGATTCATGGACATCACCAGTTGCTGGGTGTCTTCTCTGGTGATGATCTGCCAGGCCTGTATTGCAGCCATCTTTAGCTTATGCTTGTTTTGGGGGCTAGTCCCCTTCAGTTTTCTCACAATTGGGTTCAGATCGGGTGATTGACTTGGCCACTCAAGAATTGACCATATTTTAGCTTTGAAAAACTCCGTTGTTGCTTTAGCAATATGCTTGGGATCATTGTCTTGCTTTAGAATAAATTGCTGGCCAATGAGTTTTAAGGCATTTGTTTGAACTTGAGCAGATAGGATGTGTCTATACACTTCAGAATTCATTATGTTACTACCTTCAGCAGTTGTATCATCAATGAAGATAAGTGAGCCAGTATATTCAGCAGCCATACATGCCCAGGCCATAACATCCCGCCACCATGTTTCACAGATGAGGTGGTATGCTTTGGATCTTGAGCAGTTCCTTCTCTCCTCCATACTTTGCTCTTGCCATCACTCTGATATAAGTTAATCCTTGTCACATCTGTCCACAAGACCTTTTTCCAGAACTGTGGTTGCTCTTTTAAGTACTTCTTGGCAAACTAACCTAGCCATCCTATTTTTGCGGATAACCAGGGGTTTGCATCTTGCAGTGTAGCCTCTGTATTTCTGTTCATGAAGTCTTCTGTGGACAGTGGTCACTGACAAATCCACACCTGACTCCTGAAGAGTGTTTCTGATCTATCAGACAGGTGTTTGGGGCTTTTTCTTTATTATAGAAATAATTTTTCTGTCACCAACTGTGGAGGTCTTCCTTGGCCTGCCAGTCCCTTTGCGATTAGTAAGCTCACTAGTGCACGCTTTCTTCTTATTGATGTTCCAAACAGTTGGTTTTTGTAAGCACAAGGTTTGGTCGATACTTCTAACAGTTTTATTCTTGTTTCTCAGTCTCATAATGGCTTCTTTGACTTTAATTGGCACAACTTTGGTCCTCATGTTGATAAATAGCAATAAAAGTTTCCAAAGGTAATGGAAAGACTGGAGGAAAGACTAGGTGCTGAGAGCTCTCTTATACCTGCATGAAGGAGGCAATTAAACACACCTGATCAATTACATTCACCTGTGAAGCCATGTGCCCAAACATTATGGTGCCCTGAAATGGGGGGGACTATGTATAAACACAGCTGTAATGTCTACATGGTGAAATTAAAATGCATTTTTAAAAAAACCTTTAATAAAATCTGACAATGTGCACTTTAACCACATGTGATTTTTTTCTATTACAAATCTCAAATTGTGGAGTGCGGAGGCAAATAAATAAATGATGGGTCTTTGTCCCAAACATTATGGAAGGCACTGTATACAATGTACGTTTAGATTATCATTATCATCAATTTTATAGATAACATTTTGACTGCATTAATGGTCACTTACTTTGCAATCAGTCTGTAATCTTCACGGTTTTCTCTTCCCACTTCAATAGCCTTTTCACAGGTTTCACGGCATTTGTCAAATTCATTCTGCTCAAAGTACACAGCTGTGTAAAAAGAGCATGCATGCAGCTGATTCTCATGGAGGATTTTTTTAAATGAAAATAAGATGGATATAATTTTGTCCCCAAGTCTTGGCTTTTTGACATCATGCAATCTGATCAAGTGCACCAAGTAACTTGTTCCCGAGTTTCTAAGATTGCTACCGTAAAACCGGTAAATGAACGAGTAAAATAAAATCTATCCCGTTTCAAGGTGCAAGTATCCAGTCACTTCCACATTACAGAAGTCGAGAAGGGGTTGAATGCTCAAGAAATTTGCAGTAATTTCCCCATTCTTCTCTCACAGAGTAACAAGTCTCTGGAATTCTCTGTCTGAGGTTGGAGAGGGATATAGATAAATATACGAAAGATCAAAGTGCCTCAGAGGAGTTGAGGCCAGCTGAAGTCAGCCACAATTAGACTGTGGGTTTGAGGGAGCTGGTAGCCCACGTGCGTTTTTAGAAAAGTACAAGAGTAGATTATGTAATATCCACCTAAAATGGATTCCTTCGTTACTGGTATACATCCACCACTTTCAAAGGCCCTGGAATACAGCAAGATTCCTTAAGAAAGCAGAGATGTCCAGTCCTTTGATGGAATACAAGTTGACCAGAACAGAAATAAGATGCAAAAAAATCACTGCTACAAATTTCATTTGCACCAAATTAATTTTGTTCAACAAAACCCTTAACAAATTCAATGCTTTTCTCACCTGATTTGTTGCTTAAATAGGTCATACTTGTAGGATCATGCTCTGCTGCCTGATCATAATGTTTTATTGCTGCTTCAAAGTCTTTCTTTTTATAGGCTTCATTGCCCAATTCTTTCTCTTTAAATGCCTAGAAATTAATTTAAAAAAAATTTAATTTAAAAATACTTGTTTCATAATGGCTGAGAAAAGTTGATTTTTAATTCCAAGATTGGCAGAGAGCAATTTGATTTGGTGCTGTACCTTTTTCTTATTTTCAGGAAGATCCTCTTCCATAGGCTCTGGTTTAGTTGCTTTTTTGGGCTGAGGACGTGGTGGAGCAGCAGCAGCAGCAGGTTCGTCTTCATCGTCCTCTGTAGATTGCAAATCAATTCCAAGCAAAACACTTAGAGTTGTCATAACTCTGGGATCTTGTAGTTTCCTGAGAAAACACAAACAGCTGTTTTCTATGCATGTTTAACACCTTTGGTCTGTATTTGTAAGAGACCGATAGTCTGCCAATATTTTTAGGGATTTAGATCTTCTACTCCATCCAAATTCTTCGCCTAGAGTTCTTGAGCAATGGATGTGCACTACAAGCCTGTCATTTAGATTATGGATCTACTACTGCAAAACGCCATTAAAAACATGTTTTATTTTCAAGTCTAAAGCCGAGTTGAGCATGACACTTGAGATAGAAAACTATCAAGTAAACAAAGTGCTGGAGTAACTCAATGAATCAGGCAGCATCTCTAGAAAACAAGGATAAATGGTCCCAACACAAAATGTCACCTATCCATGTTCTCCAGAAACGATGCCTGCTCTGTTGAGTTACTCCAGCCATGTACTATTTTTGGTATACCATCATCCCCAGTGCCTTGTTTCTAGAAAACTAATAACATAGGATATCTGGGAGTTGGTCATCTAACTGAAAGATGAAAAATCCTAAGAGTAGAAGTCAAGATTTTTTCACGTGGGTGAATCTTGAATGCCTCCAACGTAGTTTCAAGATGAGGGGCTGGTAATTTTAAAACAGCGGATGATGAATCTCTAGAATTCTGACTCAGTTGTGGGGTGTGACCAAGTGGAACAAATAATTAAAGTTAATGAAGTGCTGCCTTGTATGTGCAGATAGTTGAGTGTTTAAATACTGCTCGAGCTATATTAAACCATAGTTAGACCACACCGGGGTACTTGAGCACATTTGGAAGGCCATATATTGCCCTAGATGAAAGTGGATGCAGATCATTTTTTGAAAGGTCAGGATATTCAAGGGCAATAGGAATCTGGCAGAGCGCAATGGGCAGTCCTAAATGCAAGGTCCAAGTTCTATCATTATATCCATGGGAGACACAGAATTGTGTCATCCCATACACTATTGTTAAGTGAATTATATCAGGTGCACATGGGCGAATCATATTGGAGTCTTTTTGGCTACATTTCCAGAAAGATAAAAAGTCCCAAAGAATGTTATTTTAACGTCCCAGTCAATGTAATGCCAGTCTTCAGGCATACAAGCAGTTAAAAAAATGTGCATTTCTAGGCCTCCTTGGAAGCTGGGATTGACATTTCCTGAACGTTTCAGATAGGTAACAAGGGAAATTCCAGAAGGAAAGGAAGATCCAGTCCAATTCATACTTGATCATCTTATTTTTGGCAAGGGCAAATGGCTCTACTATTAGGAAAGAAAATTTTGAATTATTCTTCCCAAAGAGTGTTACACTTTGAATCATCCTTCTGAAATTCAGCACATTCCGCAGAGGAGCCAAGATAGGTAAATAAATCAAAATATCTTAAAAAGGGCTTACAATTACTTCAATTGAGTTTATTGCCTTCAATATCAACCAGATGCCATTTGCGTCACCAGATTTAATTGTTTCTTCCATGACCATGTATTCATTTGACTTGAATTGCAAGTTAGAAAAACAAGTCATCCCAAATGTAAACTTATTTCGAGTGAAAACCTCCCGCATGATAATGTAACATCTTGAATGCCAGACAACACATACGTGGCTAAGTCAGCTGGTTTACTTTTCAACTGTTCAATCAATTCTTTGTAGCTCGGGTCATTGAGTAATGCCCTTGTTCTGGGATCACTCTCCAGTTTCTGGTACAAGTTTGGAGAAGCAAATGGGTTCATGAACTTATTTTCTGAAAGAAAACCAAACTGAGTTACTACAGGACAAAGTAGAATCTTTTTTCTGCAAGTTATTTTGACTATAAACATGAATCAGCTAAGTTAATTAAGCAAAGAAGATTTTCAGAATTCAAATAAACTATGATAATTAATCCTAATAAGGAGACAGGAATAGATCATAAATAGGAATGCAAGTGTGCATATTTCCACCTCTTCTCCCTCATCAGTAAGGCATGACCAGCACAATTTTAATTCCACCAATTGTGATGGGATGACAATCAGTTGATTATTAATTCTTGCTACTCAAGCATTGAAGACAGACATCTACATGTTAAATCAAAACACCATAAAATCATGTTGCATAATGACCTGCTTTAGTTTCTTAACCTCCAACTGGTTTCAAATCTAATGCAATGTAAGATTTAATGATCCGTTTCAAGGCACTTGGGAAAAGCACAATTAAACTTGAGGGATTTTTTTTGCAATGAAGCTTGATCGTCACCACTTCCTTTCTGAAGTCAGGTCAACTTCAAGAATGAAACCATAACTTAAGAATGATCTATTCCATACCCAATATTAGAATTTCACTTTAAATCCATTTTTTCGACAATTAGGTTCCTTCAATCTTGCAATTTTTTTGAGAGCTGGAAGGAATTAAATAAAAAGATACTGAAATCCTGATCAAACATCGAGGTCGTAAAATTCCACTTCTTACCTGCTAGCCTGGCATCCACGTTTTGCATTCCATCTTTTAGCTGTTGGTTTCCTGGTTCATGCTTTAGTCCCTCCTCATAGGTTTTCTTTGCTTCTTCAAAACGATTGAGGAATTCCAAGGCTGCAGCCTTTCTAGAGTAACCCTAAATGGCACAATTATAAAACAAGTTTTAAGGATTTAAAAAAAGCGACTGCTAAAGTTTGAAAGAACAACATAACTTTGTGCATGTTCATCCATCAACTACTCTACCATTTGGTTTTAACCTAAGTCTAGTTAAGTTAGGGTCTTTGCAGCAGTATTCAATGTTATATTTATACAATATGAATATTTATGCAAGCTTTTGAAAAGAAGATTGAAAGTTAGGGTTGAGTGAACACAATTTATACATTGGTTTTGAGATAGTTTTCTATTCATCCAAAAACAAAAAATAAGCAGTGTTTATTTGTGGGTGATATTGGCCTAGACAAGGGAGAATTTATTGCTCTGAAGTATCAGAATCCTTTTAGTCAACAGAACAGGCAGGTAGACAATGCACACCAATAGCAGCAGTCATCATTTAAGAAATTTACACTGATACTCAATGGGGTAGCTACTTAATATTAGAGTGATGGTGTCTTGTCTATTGTTGATCAGTTAGTAGCACTCTCACAAGTAGTAGGAATAGAATTCAAGTCCCATGTCCAGAATAATGTACCCCCATAGTTTTAGGAATAAGTCAATAGAAACAGACTTTACAGCATATCTAGATTGTTCCATCATTCAACAGCTTGACTGGTCTGCGGTCCGACTTCTCATAGCCAAGAAACCTTTCAAGTCAGTTTCAATCCGCCAGTTAACTTTAAGTCAGTTTCAATCGTTCACTGTTATCAGACTACAGAATGGTCCACCATAAGCTAGGATATAGTCCTGATCTTCCAATCTACCTCGTTGCAGACCTTGCAGTTTTCCTTTTATCCACATTTTCTCTAACTGAAACACTAGAATGCTGCAAGACAATATTTTACACATTGTTATGTTTCTATTTGCACTATGTGTTGTATTCGTGAAAGGCTTAATTATACTAATGCACAGTATAATTAATGATTGCACAAAGTTACAGACACCTCACAGACAGCATAGCAATGTATTTTTCTCACTCTCCCCTTGCGATAGCTTACCTTGCCCCATTCTGGTTTTAATTCTACTGTTTTGCAGCCATCGTCATAGGCCTTTTGGTAATTCCCTTTTTTGGCATAAGCAGCTGATCTGTTGCTGTAGAGTACATGGTTCTTGGGGTCTAGCTTGATGGCTTCACTATAGCATATGATGGCGTCCTCTATCTTCCCAGCGCTGAGGGCTTGATTACCCTTCTCCTTAAGTTCATTCACCTAAGAGGAAAGAAAAATAGTGTTGTTTTAGAATAAAGTTTTGTGCTTTTCTTTTAAATTTACCAGCTTGGCATCTGCTACTATTTAACCACATTGGTTAATTCTTTAGCTTTTTAGAAATTTATACAACTTGTATTTTAATCTCACCCTCCGTTAAGGTTCAATGCTTATTGGTACCTATATATGCATAAGCCAATTGCTTTAGGACACATTGCCTTGCAATGAAGGCACAATACAGCCAAATGTAGATATGTTTAAAAAATGACCGGTATCCACTCGTACCTGGGAGAAGACAAACAACGATTAACATTTACCCAAAAACCATAGACTGGAACTCAAAAAATTAATTGATAGAAACACACAGTCACTTTAAAGACAGACAATTTTATGTGCTCACTCTACAGGCATGGGTATTAATTGTGCTTTTTTTTTGCAGGAAGATGATTTTGGCTACTGGACAACACTGCAATCTGAAATACAAGGTAAAATGCACCTGGGTTATGACAAAGCCGCTTGCCGTTGTTATACTGGGGCCCTTGGGGATCACTGGGGGATTTTATTGCAACAAAGCGTCCAGTGAACAGGAGATTTAAACCACAAACAAAATTGTTTCTGTGCTCAGGAACCATGACAAACATAAGGTGTAGCTGTGTAAAGACAAGTTAATTAATTTAATTCAAAGACCCGATTCCAGTCTTGCCGTTTATTCATACAACATATTCTTCGAGGTCATTTATGTTTCTGGAATAATATTACGTACATTCATAAACACCATTGCTTACGAACATTCCTGGATATTTATCTTCAAATGTATCCAGGTCAATGGGTGAAAGTTAGAAGGCTTTTGTACCTTTCCTAACAAAATATTATGTCTTGCTGATTCTGACACATCTAGATTCAGCACAATGCTCTCAGCTAACAATTAAAACATTGACATTTGTTAACATACAAAACTTGAATCAATTTTAATGGCAAGTGTATCATTAAGCTTCCTCTTACATTTGAATGAACTCGAAGCAAAGCTGTATCTTTGGTTTGTACATATCCATTTTTTTATAATCAGATGGAGATAGGTTTGAGCAATATAAAACCATCATTCTTAATGTCCACTTTATGAACCAAACACGTCCAATGTCAAAGTTACAGTGGGGCAGGGCTACAAATGTAAAAAACACTTGTGCAATTCCGACTATACCAGTGCCTATTCCATGATTGCAAAAAAAAAAGCATGTGCATTAGGTGTTATATATTAAACCTAAACATGGAAGGAAACAGATGGTTGGTTTGACGGAGGGCAACTCAAGAACATGATTTAAACCAATAATCGCACTTGGCAGGAAATTCAAACTCTGACTGCAAACTGTCAAACTAAACCCTAAACCATTTCAAATACTGCATAAAATAAAATTAATAGGTTTAGACATAAACAACTGTAAATGCTGTTTAAGGTGCATTACTATATTACGCCAAATCATACATTTTTTTAAGATTGAAATGATATTCTTCTACCACGTGCTATATAATAAATAACTCTTAATCAGACTACTAGGTTTGAGAAGGGTATTGTTCACGTTTTGTGGGTTCAGAGGCGACCAATATAGGAATTGCAGCACTTTTACAGATGGAGTCGGAGGTGTAAGATGAGGGCAGGTGGATGGGCAGTTAATTTGCAAGGTGCAGTATTCCTCCTGCAATTAACGCAGGGCTTCTGATGTTTGACTCTCTCTATACAAACCCATGTGCTCCTTCCACACTTAGAAATGTCATGGGACAGCAATCCCCAGGAGTCAGTGGGAGTACTGCATTTTTTCCCCAATGAGGTTTTAATCCACAAGTTAAAGGCCTAAAGGTTAAAGGCAAGGCAAATTTAGACAGGAACTTGCAACGGTTGATTGGGAACAGCTTTTTGCAGGTAAAGGGACATTTGGCACATCTGAGGCTTTTAAGAAGGGGAGAGGGTCAGAATGTTCCTGTTAGAATGAAGGGCAAAGTTGGCAGAATTAGGAACTTGGTTCATGAAGTGAGATGGTAGGTTACAACTGAGCAAGATGTTGGCTAGATCACACTTGGGAGCATTGTGTGTAGTTATGGTCACCAAACAATATGAAGGATGTTATTATTAAACTAAAGGCGCAGAAAAGATTCACGAGGATGTTACTGGGACCGAAAGGCTTGAGTTATAAAGAGATTAAATAGTCCAGGACTGCTGTGCCTGACGTGAAGGAAGCAAAGGTGTGACCTTTGCCTGAGGGGGTTGAGGCCCGAGGGTGAAAAAAACCAAACCATGAGTGGCATAAATAAGGTGAATGGCCAGTCTTTCTCCCAAGATAGATGCAGCTAGTACAACCACTGCCCTCAGCGCGAGTTTGATTCTGTTTTCTGGTACTGTGTCTGACCACATTGCCTTCCACATGCACTCTCGTTTATACCCACAGCTGTGCTTATTGCTAGGTTAATTGGCTACTGTAAATTGCCCCTAGAGTGAGTGGTAGAATCTGGGCGAGTTGATGTAAATAAAAGTTGGGGAAATAAAAATATGGTATTAAAGCTAGATTAGTGTAGATGAATGGTTGATGGGAACAGGAAGGCCAAAGAGCCTGTTTTTCATGTTGTATCTCCCTCTGACACCAATACTGTGCAGCATGTGAATTAAGTGTGTCGGGATTAAGCCAGGCTGCAAATCTGTGCATATATCAAGAAACACAAGTTGAAAAAAAGCTTTCAAAACAAAAATCAGCAAACATTTGTAGTAATTGAAATAACTAGCAATAAATGTTTTCAGTTCCGTGTAGAGCGCAGCGATGGGATAATTGGAAATTTCTCGTTAAATTGATATTTCACAAGTGAGATAAACAGAAAATGCTGGATACATTCAGCATGCAGGCATCTGTAAAGAAAGTCAGCATTTTAGGCCAATGCCACTTCCAAATAATCTAAAAGAGTAGAAGCTTCAAGTTGTTCTAAATGGGGGATGAATAGATAAGGCAACAGGAATCTCTCAAATATCCTCTATATCATTAAGTTTGGACCATGAAACTCTGACCATAAGGCATGAAGTGGAAGTGGCTAATTTTAACAACACATTAGTTCACCTTTTAAAAAACTGAAATAATAATTAGCAATAACAAGAGAATATGATCACACTTTTACAATTTTCTATTATTTAATATTTAGCTACTATTTAAGATCAACCCAAACCACACCGAGTTGATGAAATATGAAATTCCTTGTATTTTTCCCAAAAAGTGTAGCAGCAATCATTCACATCTATGATTTTTCATGTTCTCGTCTGACAGTAGGAAGACAATGAACACCAATTTTATGCTGTGCATTTACAACAATGACAATTTCAAAGCTGCTGAGGAAAGGGATGCAGGATTTATATCAGGAAAAGCCGCCAATCAAATTAAACAAGAGCCAAGAGTCTACACAGGTGGTTCTTAACCTGGGGGTCGGGACCACCATGAGGGATCATTTGGGGCTTTACCGAGGGACATGAAGGGGTCATAAATGAATACCATATCCATTTGTTGAGCCCATTTTTAGGAACCTAACAAAGGTACATACCACATACAGTATTTTGTTTGCGAATGCACATATGTATGCCAAAAAGGTTAAGAACCACTGGCCTATACAGTTACGGTTCAAACTTTAAATAAAATGAAAACATTGTGATCAAAACACATAATTTACTACTCTTCACCTGGAATTTATGAAAATGAAGTCATATGGCACACTCTGAATTTATGGATAATTTTTGATATCAGTTTATTAAAAGCGAGGGCATTCAAACAGTGAGATAACAAGAGTGATATTTCCATCAAGGGAAATCTAGAATGTATAGGTCTCTCCAAGGATTTCAACTAGCAATGGAACATCTCAATCAAGTGTGCTGCTATTGTTGGTCCACAGATAGATTAGAGAGCATTATCTACAAGGAGAGGTCGGACGAACCTGGATTAGTCACTCCACAATATCAGAGTTTGAGGGGAAACCTGCTAGGAATAGAAAGTTCAGAAGCACAGATAGGGTAAACTGTCAGAACCTTTCTCCTAACGTGGAAGTTTCAAGGAATAGAAGGCATAGCTTTAAGGTGAAAGGGGCACGGTTTAAAGGAGATGTGTGGGGCAAGGTTTTTTTTTATAAACAGAGTGGTGGGTGGCTGGAAAAAACACTGCCAGGAGCAAATGTGAAGGCAGATATAGTGGCATCTAAGAGTTCTTGGTTCTTGGTCCTCCAAAATATTCCAAATGGAATTTAAACTGGTGGAAGGAGAACTTAAGCCAGGAAGGGTTTTTGGGAAGAAAGAGCTACCTTACATTTTTAAAGTTTTTTTTAGATAAACACAAGGATATGCAGGGATATGGATTACATGCAGGCAGAGATTAGTTAAACCTGGCATCATGTTCACGGCAGATATTGTGGGCCGAAAGGCTTGTTACTGTGCGGTACTGTTCTGGATTCTAAAGACCGACAAGCATATATTTGTGGAATTTTACAGCAGGGTATGTTGGGTTGAGGTTGGAGACAAGTAAAACACCATAAATACTCACCATGGACTATCCTTCCCCTGTGTGCCAACAGCAGAGAGACCCAACTATAAATAGTTTAGAAATTGTTGGGGCTGACACTGAGGGATGTTATTCCCTTTACCTTATTCACAATCAAAACAATGTACAGCAAAGAAAAAAAGTCATCCCACCTCGAGATCAATGGTAGCTTTAACTCAAAGGTAATCCTTCCCTCCATAACTGCACACATTCATCATTATATTTTTAGAGCAAACCTGATTCAACCTCCCCACCCCAGTTCTCAGTCATTTACAACTTTTACCTTAAAAAAATGAATTAAGATTAACATCTAAATCTTTATTAAAATTTCAATTTAAATCCATGATGCTAAAACCAATGAGAACACCAACAAGGGAGGTTATTCCCTTTACCTTAGTCACAGTCAAAATAAGGTACAGCAAAAAAAAAAGTCACCCCACCTCGAGATCAAAAAGTCACCCCACCTCGGGATCCAGACTGATTCCTGGGATGGCAGGTCTTCCATATGAAGAAAGACTGGATAGACTCGGTTTGTACTCGCTAGAATTTAGAAGATTGAGGGGGGATCTTATAGAGACTTACAAAATTATTACGGGGTTGGACAGGCTAGATGCAGGAAAATTGTTCCCGATGTTGGGGAAGTCCAGAACAAGGGGTCACACAGTTTAAGGATAAGGGGGAAGGAAGTCTTTTAGGACCGAGATGAGAAAAACATTTTTCACACAGAGAGTGGTGAGTCTGTGGAATTCTCTGCCACAGAAGGTAGTTGAGGCCAGTTCATTGGTTATATTTAAGAGGGAGTTAGATGTGGCCCTTGTGGCTAAAGGGATCAGGGGGTATGGAGAGAAGCAAGTACAGGATACTGAGTTGGATAATCACCCATAATCATATTGAATGGCAGTGCAGGCTCAAAGGGCCAAATGGCCTCCTCCTGCACCTATTTTCTATGTTTCTATGTAGCTTTAACTCAAAGGTAATCCTTCTCTCCATAACTGTGCACATTCATCATTTTTTTTTAGGAGCAAACCTGATTCAACCCAGCTCTCAGTCATTTATAACTTTTACTTTAAAAAAAGATTAACATCTAAATTCTTTATTAAAATTTCAATTTAAACCCATGATGCTAAAAACCAATCAGAACAGAAACAAACTTGAAGCCCCAATCACCTCAATAATAATATCGTTTATTGTCATTACACACAAGTGCAACGAGATTTGGTTTGCAAAGAAGGGAATCATGCCTGTAGACCAAAAAAAAATTTAAAACATAAGGTGTTAAAAAAAAACTGTAAAGAAAGGAACACGTTACAAGTATGGGGACTTTATAACACATATTTCAAAAGTAGTTTAAAATAAATAAATAAATAAATAAATAAAAACTCCTGCCCACCAAATTAAAAGCATGACATTAACCCCTGGGTGCTCGCCACGTTAAGTATTGTTAATTTGAGTGTTTTTTTTAAATTAATTCAGTTGATCATTTAATTCCATAACGTGGCTTTTCCTCCACACGCCCCATTTTAACCGTGTAATGTTATAAATCGCGGCTAATCATTCCCAGTGGCTCTTCCCTCCCAACTTAACTCCGTGCAGTTGGGGCGGGGGGTTTATTTTAGAGACCATTGCCTGGTTTATTCAGCTCACCTTGGCCAGATCCATCTCCGACAGCGAACCTCGCCGACTGACCATGCACCTTCTCGAACTTACTAGAACTCGCCTCGGAAGCCCCGCCTCCTCGGCCCTCTCATTGGTCCCGGCTCCTGACGGGCCCGCCTCCGGTTGGCCCGCCCGCCCGTCAATCCGACGACGCGTCAGAGGGCGGGTTCCCACCGGCTCCCGCCTCCCCCATTGGCTGATGTGTGCGCCGATCACGGGCCGGCGTCCAATGGGAGTAGAGGACCGTGCAGGTGCCTTCTTCTTCTTCTGTCGTGTGGCATTCACAGCCTTAAAGTTTTACTTTAAGGAACTGCAGATGCTGGAAATTCCAGGGTTACACAAAATGCTGGAGAAACAGCAGCATCTATGGAGCAAAGGAGATGGATAGGTAACGTTTCAGACTCAGTTTGAGAAGCAGGTGAGGCAGTCTCTATGGAGCTTCTCTAGGAATTGTTCAGGAATAGCTACTTCGATATATCCAATATATCCAAACCAAATTTGCTGTGCCAATTGGCACATGTGACAAATAAATGCATCTTATCTTATCATCTTACTTCCCCACAGCCATCAGGCTATTAAACTTGGCTCCGACAAAACTCTGAACATGAATACCCCTCCATCTGTTATTTGCACTTTATCAATTTATTCATTCATGTGTGTATTTAGGTATATAATTGTAGTCAATGCCTACTATGTTCTGTTGTGCTATGCAAAGAAAGAATTTCATTGTCCTGTCAGGGATACATGACAATAAACTCTTTTGACTTTGACTTGACTTTGAATGGGTGACGTTTCGGGTCGAGATGTTTCGGGTCGGGTCGACCCGAAACGTCACCTATTCTGTCACTCCATAGATGCTGCCTTACCTGCTGAGATTCTCCAGCATTTTTGACAGCCTATTGCACTTTATCGTATAATTTGTGTACATATATATGGGGTACCAATATATCCAAACCAAATTTTGTTTGAAATTTGGCCACTTTTCGTTTGAAACCAAATTTCGTTTGAAGTTCAAATGACAACAAATAAATTGTATTGTATGGTATATAGACACACTGGTCTGTTCTGGATTATGCCTACAATATTCTGTTGTGCTGCAGCATGCAAGAATTTCAGTGTCCTATCTGGGACACTTGACAATAAACTCTCTTGACTCTTGAGGTTAAAATTGGGATGGGAGATTGCAACCTTCACGTGGTGCGCCTTGTTTCGACAAAGGCAATCAACCTGGGGTGCACAATCAAATAGAACACGTTGTCCTACAGCTTTAGGCTGTGCATGCCATATGCAAGAAGAAGAAGATTAGAGGTAGACAAAAATGCAGGAGAAACTCAGCGGGTACAGCAACATATATGGTGCGAAGGAAATAGGCGACGTTTCGGGCCGAAACCCTTCTTCAGACCTATTTCCTTCACTCCACAGATGCTGCCGCACCCGCTGAGTTTCTCCAGCATTTTTGTCTACCTTTGATTTTCCAGCATCTGCAGTTCCTTCTTGAAGAAGATTAAAATTGAACATAACCATCACCCGATGGGGTCACAACATCCGAAGCCTGGATCACCTCGACGCAGAAGGAGAACAAGGAGGGAAGAGACAGAGATTTAAAGGTTTCGGCCCGAAACATTGCCTATCTCTTTCGCTCCATAGATGCTGCTGCAGCCACTGAGTTTCTCCAGCATTTTGTGTACCCCCGAGACTTTAAGACTTTTGCCTTCCATCACAGTGAGGAGGTGCCTGGTGAACTCACTGTGGTGGGTGTTAAATTTGTGTTGATTGTATGTTTTTGTTATTTATTATTAGATGCATGACTGCAAAAATTTCATTTGAGGAAAAGACCACAAAAAGTAGTAAACACTGCCCAGTCCATCATCGGCTTTGACCTTCCTTCTATCGAGGGGATCTACCACAGTCGCTGCCTCAAAAAGGCTGGCAGCATCATCAAGGACCCACACCACCCAGGCCACACACTCATCCCCCCGCTACCTTCGGGTAGAAGGTACAGGAGCCTGAGGACTGCAACGATCCGGTTCAGGAATAGCTACTTCCCTACAGCCATCAGGCTATTAAACTTGGCTCGGACAAAACTCTGAACATTAATACCCCTTCATCTGTTATTTGCACTTTATCAATTTATTCATTCATGTGTGTATTTACGTATATAATTGTAGTCAATGCCTACTATGTTCTGTTGTGCTCTGCAAAGAAAGAATTTAATTGTCCTGTCAGGGACTCATGACAATAAACTCTTTTCACTTTTGAGTTTGATGTCTGAATGACAATAAAGGATAGGGTACACAAAATGCTGGAGAAATTTATATTGGAAAACACTACCTATATCAATGATCGGTAGAATAAATGCTATAAAAATGATTTTTTTACCACAATTGTTATATTTATTTCAAGCCATCCCTTTATATCTCCCTAAAATGTTTTTAAAAAAATTAGATACTTTGATTAATAGTTTTATTTGGGACTATGAAACCCATCGAATAAGTAAAAAACATCTATGTAAATCTAAAATAAATGGTGGACTAGCACTACCAAATTTATTATATTATTTCTGGGCAGTTCAGATTAAGAATATGAATTTTTTTTTTGGTTGGTAAATTTAAATCATGAAACCAAGCTGGCTAAAGATGGAAAAGGAAGACTGTTTGCCTTTTGATGTAGGTTCGATTCTTTTTGCACCAAGGGAAGTACAAAAAAAAAACGTATGGTGGCAACCCTATAATTCATAGCAATAGACGTATTTGGAAAACAAATAGTTAAGACCCTATAATGGATAATTTGGTCACTTTGTTTACCAATTATGAATAATCCCTTGTTTAGAGCCCTCTGTAATTGGACAAGGGGTTTAGACACTGGAATTATTATGAATTAAAAGATAGACACCTTTACAAGAAAGGAACATTTCTTTCATTTCAAGAGTTACAGGATATCTATGGATTGCAGTCAAATAACATATTTAGGTATTTTACAAATTAAAACTATATTAAGTCAAATACGCAAGACTATAAAAAATAGAAAACCAGGATTATTAGATGAATTGTTTAATAAACACCCAAATATAGAAACATTAATAGTGTATATATCCAATACTATTTTGGATAGGGAAATCCCAATTCAGAAATATACAACAAACATGGGAAAATGAAATAGGTTTTATCTATAACGAAGGAAATTGGGAAGAAAGCCTACAACGTATACATCGTTGCTCATTAAATGCTAGACATATATAGATACAATTTAAGATATTACACAGATTACATTATTCAAAAACGAAATAAATAGAATTTATCCTAACATTTCTCCTATTTGTGATAAATGTCAGAACTTGGAAGCTAATTTAACGCATAGTTTTGTAACATGTATAAAACTCAATTATTATTGGACAGAAATCTTTAGAGTTATCTCTGAAGTTCTTAAAATAAACTGGGACCAGATCCAAAATTAATATATAGGAAGTTCGGAGGATTCAAATTTAATATTAACAGTCAACAAAGAAATTTCTTGGATTACTGTTTGATAACAGGGAAAAAAATAATACTGAAATTTTGGAAGGGAACATTATGTGGAAATGTTGGAGACGTTGCATTTGGAAAGAATCAGATTTGTCCTAATGGACAAATACGAACTCTTTGAACAGATATGGTCTCCATATACAGAATATTTGAAGGGGTAGCTGTTCTTTGCATCACAACTCAATGGGTACCCGGCAGGATTAGATGAAAATAACTCCATTTTTTTTAATTTGTATACATGTCTCTATTGATATTGCAATTTGAAATTGTGTTATTCACTATTAAGATGTATACTATAAACTCTTCTTTTATATATATATATATAATACTTTGTTTTAATTAAATATATATAACAAGAATATATACATATATATTTTTTTCTCTCTCTTCTCTTTCTCTCTCTATATAATCAAAATTATTATTTAATCACTATTCTTATTGATTAAAATCTATTTTCTTTTTCTACTTTCTAAAAAAAAGTTTATAAGAATTATTCGTAACATTCGTATACTTATTGAAATAAGTTGGTTGTGTATTTGAAAAGTTGTTATACCGTTGTTATGATGGATTACTTCTAATAAAAATATTATTACAAAAAATGCTGGAGAAACTCAGCGGGTGCAGCAGCATCTATGGAGCGAAGGAGATAGGTAACGTTTCGGGCCGAAACCCTTCTTCAGATGACAATAATCTGTCTAGACGAATTTAATCAGACGAAGAGAAGAGAGTGGTGCGTCTGTGGAATTCTCTGCCACAGAAGGTAGTTGAGGCCAGTTCGTTGGCTAAATTTAAGAGGGAGTTAGATGTGGCCCTTGTGGCTAAAGGGATCAGGGGGGTATGGAGAGAAGGCAGGTACGGGATACTGAGTTGGATGATCAGCCATGATCATATTGAATGGCGGTGCAGGCTCGAAGGGCCGAATGGCCTACTCCTGCACCTATTTTCTATGTAGAGCATACTGCACACCCCTCTACACTGCGCACCTGTGGTCGAACTATTTAAAGACAAGTATGCAGAGACTAAAGGTTGCATATAACGATGCCATGAGAACACTGCTAAGGCAACCAAGATGGTGTAGTGCCAGTAATATGTTTGTGGCTGCAGGAGTCAGTACTCTAGAAGCTATCCTAAGACACCACATGTATAAATTCATTTGCAGGATAAATGACTCTAAAAATGTGCTTATTGTGGCCTTGACAAACATAAGGGTTAGCACTACACGCTACGAATCCCAGTTGTGGAGACACTGGTATCGTTGTCTCGTTGTATGACATTGATCATTTTTTACTCTGGATTTTAACTTAAGTATTGTGGGTTTTTTAAAAAAATATATAAATTATGATGTTTTTATGTGATTTACCATGATTATATATATTTATGATATTTGAGATGCAATGCATTTTTAATGTAATGTTGCCCCTTGTCTGGACCTTGAGTCCGTAATAAAGTTATTATTATTATTATTATTATGATTCTATGAATAAAGGATAATTCAATTCATTCCGAGACTACAACTCCCAGGGGCCCCTGCGCCGGGAACCCGCAATCCTCGCTTCCAATTGGACGTCCGGGCGAACACGTGACAGGAAGCAAACCCCTCCCTACCCCCCACACAAGACTTATATGTCGAGCAAAACCCTTTTAGAACAAAATAGTCATATTAATAATAATCCCGGCAATCGTGCGTGGGGGATGGTGGTCTCCATGCTGATCGGGGCGCGGTCGGCTGGGCTTCTGGCCGGCAGGAGGGGGCTGGGAATGGCGCGGGGGGGGGCCGCGGTCGAACGGGCCGCGAGGCCAACTGCCGCCCGCCCGCGCGCCCGCGCGCTTCCCGCCTCCCGCCGACATGTCCTCGACGGGCTTTAACCCGGCTTACCCCACCACCGACTGGAAGGCGGCCAAAAGTAAGTTTTACCACATCCCTCCCCCCCCACCACCCCGAAAAACAAAAAAAGAGAAACCACAGAAATGGTTAATACACACATTACACACACACACACACACACACACACACACACACACACACAAACACACACACACATACATTACACACACACACACATTACACACACACATTACACACACACACACACACACATCACACACACACACATTACACACACACAACACACACACACAACATTACACACACACACACACAACACACACACACACACACACACCACACACACACACACACATTACACACACACACATACACACACACACACAACACACACACTCACACATTACACACACACACACACACTACACACACACACACATACATTACACACACACACACACACACATACACACATTACACAACACACATCACACACTTACACACACACACACACATTCACACACACACACACTCATTACACTCACACACACACACACACTACACACACACACTCACACACATTACACACACACACACACATTACACACACACACACATTACACACACACACACTCATTACACACACACACACACATTACACACACACACAACACACATAATTACACACACACACCACCCATTGGAGACACATTACTCATGACACACACACACACATACATACACACAACACACATTACACACACACACACATTACACACACACACACATTACACAATTACACACTCCAAACACACACACACATTACACACCACACATATTACACACACACACATTACACACAACACACCCACCACCACACACATATACACACACACCACATACACACACAACACACATTAACACACACACACTACACACACACTCATTCAATACACACAACACACACGGGTTCATACACACATACACATACACACACACACATTACTCAACACATCCACACACACACACACACACACACACACCACATTAGAACACACACACATTACACACACACACTACCACACATTACACAACACACACAGCACACACACACACACCATTACACACACACACACACACACACACACACATTAACCACCTCACACACAGAAACTGGTTTCATACACACATTACATACACCCACACATTACACACACACACAACATTACACATGACACACACACACACACACCAACAACATTAAACACCCAAGGGAAGCCACAGAAACCCACAACTCACACCATTACTTACACGACACACACACCACCATTACACACACAACATTAACACACACACACACATTACACACAACACACACACACACACACACACACATTACACAACACACACATTACACACACACACACACACACATAACTGGTTTCACACACATTACACACACACACACATACACACACACACACACACACAACACACAACACACACACACAAACATTTACACACACACACACACACAACATTACACACACACACATTACACACCACATTACACACTACACACACACACACATTACACACACACACACAACACATTACACACACACACATCCACACATTACACACACACAAACACACAAATTACACACACACACACACAAACATACATTACACACACACACATTACACACACAACATTACACCACACATTACACACTCCACACACACACAACACACACATTAAACACAACAAACACATACAAACCACACACACACCACACACATTACACACACACACATTACACACCACACAACAACCACACACACCCACACACATTTACACCACACACACACACCCAAAAACAAAAGAAAGGGAAGCCACAGAAACTGGTTCATACACACATTACACACACACACACACACACACACACACACACACACACACACACACCACACACATTACACACACACACACACACACCCAAAAAAAATAAAAACAAAAAAAAGGGAAACCACAGAAACGGGTGGTTCATACACACATTACATACACACACACACACACACACACACACACACACACACACACCCAAAAACAAAAAAAAGGGAAACCACAGAAACTGGTTCATACACACATTACATGCACACACACACACACACACACACACATTACACATGACACACACACACACACACACACATTACACACCCACAATTACACACCACCCCACACGAGGGGGGGGGGGGGGGGGGGGGCACACAAAAAACAACATTAACCACATCACACACAATTACACCCCCCCCCCCCAAAAAAAAAAAAGGGACCACAGAAACTGGTTCATGCACACATTACACACACACACACCCACACATTACGCACACACACATTACACCCCCCCCGCCCACAAAACAAAAAAAAGGGAAAACCACAGAAAACTGGTTCATACCACACATTACATTCACACACACACATTACACACACACACACACTACACCCCCCCCCCCCGCCCAAAAAAACAAAAAAAGGGAAACCACAGAAACTGGTTCACACACATTACATACACAATACACACACACACCACATTACACAACCCCCACCCCCCGCCCAAAAAAAAACAAAAAAAAAGGGAAACAACAGAAAACTGGTTCACACACACATTGCACACACACACACACACACAATAGTACACACACACACTATTACACACACACACATTACACACACACATTACACACACACATATTACACACACACACATTACACACACACACACACATTACACCCCCCGCCCAAAAGCAAAAAAAAGGGAAACCACAGAAACTGGTCACACACAAATTACACACACACATTACACACATTACACACGCACACACACAAATTACACCCCCACCCTCCACCATCAGCTCTATCATCACACAACAAGAAGAATACTGAAACCTAGGATAGAAAATGCTATTGTATACATTACACACAAATGACACACATTACATATATACACACACACACACATTACACACATACACACATTACACACACACACATTACACACACACACACTTTACACATTAACATCCCCCCACCATCAGCTCTATCCTTCACACTACATAGAAAATACGTGTTATTTTCTGTCCACCACCATCAGCTCCATCACCATCACCATCACCCCCCCCCACAAAAAACGCGAAACCACAGAACTGGTTCACACACACATTGCACAACATTATTACTACTTTACACACATACACGCGCACACAAATTACACACACACACTTACACCCCCACCACACACACCACACACACACACCCCCCCCCACCATCAGCTCTATCCTCACACAACATAGAAAACAGAAACATAAAAAATAGGTGTTATTTTCTGTCCACCACCATCAGCTCTATCACCATCACCCCCCCACAACAAAAGGGAAACCACAGGTAAAACTGGTTCACACACATACATATACACACACACATTACACACACACACATACCAGATTTCACCCCCACCCCCCCCCCCCCCCCCCCCCACCACCATCAGCTCTATCCTCACACAACATAGAAAACAGGTGTTATTTTTCTGTCCACCACCATCAGCTCTATCACCATCACCCCCCCCTCACAAAAAAAGGAAACCACAGAAACTGGTTCACACACATTACACCACACACACACACACATTACACACACACACATTACACCCCACCCCCACTCTCATCACTCCTCACACAACATAGAAAATTATATAATTTTCTGTCCCATCACCATCAGCTCTTCACAACACCCCCCCACAAAAAAAAAATGTTCCCCACCATCAGCTCTATCCTCACAAACAAAGAAAAAGAAACATAGTGATATTTTCTGTCCACCACCATCAGCTCTTTCACCATCACCCCCCCCCCCACAAAAAAAGGAAACCACAGAAGCTGGTTCACACACACACATAACATCACACACTATTAACACACACACGCACATTACACACACACATACATTACACATTACACATTACACACACACCACCACCACACATACATACACACACATACACACACACACACACACACACACATTACACCCCCCCACCATCACACAACATCACACACACACAACAACACATTACACACACAACACACACACAACACACACATACATTTTTCACACACACACATTACACACACACATACACACACACCCCCCACCACACAAAAAACACAACACACACACATTACTCCCACACACTCACACCCAAAAAAAACAAAGAAAACTGGTTCACACACACACATTACACACACATTCAACACACAACACAACACCACACACAACACCACACACAATTACACACGACACACACACTTTACACACATTACACACACACCCTCCACACACACACACAACACACACACACCCACACACACCCACCTTCACACACACACATCCTCACACACACAAACATAGAAAACAGAAAAAACATTAAAAAATAGTGTTATTTTCTGTCCACACACCACAACACACACACATTACACTCACACATCAAAACCCCAATTAAACCCACACACACAACAACACACACATTTAAACCCACACAAACACAATTACACCCCCCCCCCAAAACAAAAAAAAAAGACCAAGAAACTGGTTCATGCACACATTACATATACACACACACACACATTACACACACACACATTACACCCCCCCCGCCAAAAAACAAAAAAAAGGGAAACCACAGAAACCTGGTTCATACAGCACATTACCTCACACAACATTAGAAAAACAGGGAAACCATTTTATGTCCAACCACCATACACAATCCATCACCACACCATCACAACCCCCCCCACAAAAAAAAAAAAGGAAACCACAGAAACTGGTTCACACACATTACACACACACACACACACACACACACACATTAAACACACACACAGCTCTATTACACACAAGAAACACATTACACACACACACAGATTCACACATTACACACACCACACACATTACACCCCCCCCACCCCACCATCAGCTCTCCTATCCTCACACAACAAAGAAAACAAGTGATATTTTTACTGTCCACCCACATCAGCTCTCATACCATCACCATCACCCACCCCCCCCACAAAAAAAGGAAACCACAGAAACTGGTTCACACACACATTACACACACATTATACACACACTTTACACACATACACGCTCACACACAAATTACACATTACACACACACACACACACACACACACACACACACACCCACCCCCCCACCATCAGCTCTATCCTCACACAAACATAGAAAAAACAGAAACATAAAAATAGGTGTTATTTTCTGTCCACCACCATCAGCTCTATCACCATCACCCCCCCACAACAAAAGGAAAACCACAAAAAACTGGTTCACACACATTATACACACACACATTACACACACACACATTTACACCCCCCCCCCCCACCCCACCATCAGCTCTATCCTCACACTAACATAGAAAACAGGTGTTATTTTCTGTCCACCACCATCAGCTCCATATCACCATCACCCCCCCCCCCCCCCACAAAAAAAGGAAACCACAGAAACTGGTTCACACACACATTACACACACTACACACACACACACGCACACAAATTACACTCACACACATTACACCACCACCACACACACACACACCCACCCCCACCATCAGCTCTA